>NDGM011196156.1:0-14533 GCA_002564305.1 Octomys mimax
ACCGCGGTCCCTGTACTTTAGTTCAGCTTGTTCCAAGTAGGTGCTTTAGACCACCGAGCCATCCCGCCAGCCCCACAAAGGATATTTTTTAGTCATTCTGTGGTAATCAAGTTTTAAACTCAGATTTATCCAACTTAATGGCATTACCTTTACATTGTATTCCTCTGTTTCAGTGGGCAAGGGAGATTACTTGAAAGTTTTTTGTTTTATTAAGCAAAAAATGGAATAATGAGAAAGGTGATTTAGTTCAATGTGTGGAGTGACCTTCAGGGAAATATTTTGAGATAAAGCTCCTAGTGAGAGGAATTGCAAAAATAATTGGAGCTTGAACAAAGATTTTTGCAGTGAAATATGAAATAGAATATAATAACATCAATTCCACAAAAAGGCAAATGCATAAAAATATTTTTTTTCCTTTTTGGACCCCTAAGTCCAAACTTATCTATGAGCAGATACTCAATAGTTGCCCACTGAATTGAAAGGGTCAGTGTAAGAGCTGCTGTGAGCCGGGAGGCAGAGCAGCGTGCACTCTTGTCCACTGTGCATAAATCAAACATCGGGTGGCATTTTAAGGCAAGCGTATTACTCAGCTCAGCTGGAAAAGAAATGATTGCAGTTATCTAAAGATAAAGGCCTTTGGAAATCATTCTTATGGCTATAATGCAGTGGCTTCATAAATTTGAGAAAAAGTGGAAAACAGTGGACTGTCACAGTCATCTTTTCTCACAAGTCTAAAAAACCCAAGAGGTCTTATTTAGCTATTCATTACACAAATGTTGCATGATGATGAAAACATGTTCAAAGGGGTACTGCATAGCTTATAAGGCTATTAATAGGGTATATATTAGCTAAAAATTGAGGCAAGATATTTTGAGGTACATGGAGCAGATGCAATAAACATTTATTACCATTATTTGCTACAATTTTACAGATTGAATGTCTGAGAATGAGGAACAATAATTTTAAAACATAGCTGATTAAGACAGCAATTAAATTGCAGAGCAGATATTTTTATCTATAACATTTGAATTATATTATAGTTTTATGTTTTATACATTAAATTTTACTAGAGTTTCTGATTTGTTTTGCCCAGTGTGCACCAGTGCCACTGTTACCATGAGTGAGTCACAGAAACTTTACATCACTCCCAAAATTATTCTTACGTCAATTTATGATCATTCCACTCAACCCTTCTATAAATGGCAACAACTGATACTTTGGTTTTATGGTCAGTTTTGCCTTAATTGTAGTATTTTGTGAATATAATCAGGTAATTGGTAAGCTTTTCTGGCTGCCTTTTCATATAGCCTAACACTCAAGAGATTCATGTTTTCTGCACCAACATTTTGTCCCTGAGTAAAACCACAGTATTGACATAAGGTGGTCTGATCAGTCACTTTCCAGTTGTTGACCATTCAGGTGACTTGTAATGTGAGACTTTATGAATAACAGTGCTTTGGGAATGCATCTAAGAGTCTCTGTGCAGAAATGTTTTAATTTCTCTAGGGTAATACCTAGGAGTAGGAATGCTGAATGCAAATATAAATGCATTCTAATTTTAAATGAGACTCCTGAATGTTCTCCAAAGTGGCTATGCTATTTTTCATTTCTCCTCAATAATAAATGGGGATTTTAGTTACTTTGTATACTCAACCAACACTTGTTAATATCAAAACTTTATATTTTGTCTCTGCTAGTGTTATGATGATGTGTCTTATATCAGTTTGGTTTTAATTTGCATTTACCTAATGGTATGGTTTGTGTCTAGATGTCTGCCAAAGCCTCATGCAGTCATGGCGTGGGCTTCTAGAGTTTGTGATGAATTCATGATCTAGTGCTGGGATTATGAGTGTGAGTACCACACCCACCCTGGGGGGTACACTGCATGCAGTACAGGGAGGGGATAAGGCTTGCTCTTTGCTCACCCTCCTCTTTTGCTCTTGCTGTTTTGCTGTTTTCTACAATCATGAACTGTTGCCCTCTGCCATGTGCCACTCTTGGAGCCAGCTGAGAATGGACTGAAATCTCCAAACTGTGAGCTATATAAACCTTTTCTTCCTTAACTTTGGGTATTGAGTATCTTGCCTCAGCAATGAGAGAAAAGTAAATGCAACAGAATTTGGTGCCAGAGAAGTGGGGTTGTTGCTGTGACTATGCCTGACCAGGTAGTTCAAGAGCCTTTGGAAATGGCTTGTGGGTAGAGTTTGGAAAGTTTCAGACATGTTGCCTGAAAGAGCAGAGTCAGAACACCTTAGGTTGTTCTCTATGGGACATTCTGTTCAGAGCTTTAAAGACCAGAATGTTGATAGAAATCCTTCCAGTAAAGAACAGGTTCAGGAGGATTCTGCTGAGAAGAAGAACTGAGTTTACTGATGGACTCCAGGTGATGTGTGCTTTGGCTTGGCAGATAATTTGTCTGCATTTTTCTCATGTCCAAAGACTTTGCCTGGCACTGAGATTAAGCACAGAAGACTGATTAATCTGGCAAAAGAAATTTTAAGCAACTTGAATGTTAAGGCAGTGGCATGGATATTTTTGGGGGCTTTTAGTCAGATTTATGTTGAGAGTCAAGAGCCAAGAGCCCAGCAGGATGGTTTAAAATGTGGTGGGTTAACCAGACAGAAAGCTCTAATGAAGCTGTAAGACAGAGCAAAGAAGATCTCCATTGCTGAGAAGAAACTTAATAGAAAAGGTGGCCTGAGGGAACCACAACGAGCATCAGAACTTCATCCTTTGCAGCCCTACAGCTGCAAATGTGAGACTGCTTTGAGGAGAAAGTCACAGAGTGGCATGTTCCAGAATGGTGGTGGCTGCCATATCAGATTTGAGAGTGGTGGTGCTACAGAGAATTTGTTTCTCAGAATTAAGGTGAGAGTGCCCAGCAGTCCAGGCACGTCACCCTAATTCAAAGAGAGAAGAAAGCCTGTCTACTGCTCCAGTTGGAAGCAGACCTTGGGGCATCATCCATGTGGCATTGGCTCTAGGCATGTGAAGAATGTGAGAGTTCTGAGGTTAAGAAGGCTTCCATCTAGATTTCAAAAGGCCTGGAAGGCCTGGCAGCATGCCTCTGAGAGGGCAGTGTGAGAAGCTGTGAGTGTGAAGCAAAAGGTTCAAGGGAGACACCAGAAGTTTGGAAAAGCCAGGAACATGGATCATCTAAGAAGAGCTGCTAGGAGCAAGCAAAGTATGCCTAAGAGAGAAGTCACGAGAGCTACCACCAAGAGTGTCACAGAGGTGGAGCCACATGGAGCTCACAATTTGCCACAGATTGCTTTGGATATTCTACATGGAACTACAGGACTTAATGTTTGCCCAGATGGATTTTGGACTTGCTTTGATTCCAATGCTTTGTAACACCTTGTTTGTAACTTTTGGAATGGTACTGTTTTTCTTGTGCCATTGAATGTTGGAAGTGTTTAATTTTTCATTTGTACAGGGCCTCACAGCTAAGAGCTTGCCTTAAACCTTGGAGGAGAATTGAAACTGGAACTTTTCAGCAATGCTGAAACCATCAGGACTTTGGTAACTCTTACAGGTGGACTAAAATGTCTTTTACATAAAGTGATGTACATGAGTTTTTGGGGAGCCAAGGGTGGAATGTCATGGTCTGTGTCTAGATGTCCCCAAATCCTCATGCAGTTGTGGTATGGACTTCTAGAGTTTGTGACTGATTCATGACCCAGTGCTGGGATTATGGGTGTGAGCGCTACACCCACTCTGGGGGTACATCCTGAATTCAGTATGAGGAAAGAACAGAGGCTTGCTATCTGCTGCTCCCCCCTTTTTGCTCTTGCTAGTCTGCTGTTTTCTACCACATTGGTTGAATTGGCACCCTCTGCCGTGTGCCTTGGAGCCAGCTGATTATTCACTGAAACCTCCACAAACTGAGCTAAATAAACATTTTGTTCCTTAATTTTGGGTGTCAGGTATTTTGTCTCAGCAATGAGAGAAAAGGAACTGAGACACCTATGGACAAATGATACGGAATGTTTTTATGTATTTAACTCTCCCTCATATATCACTTTGGGCAAATATTTGCATAACATTCCTAACCAGGACTGGCCAAATAGCTCAGCGGGTTAAAGTGCCTGCAAGTAGGCACAGGGGATGGGGGGGGTTTCGATCCCTGGCCTGCCATGCCAGCCCGGCCCCTGGGGTGTACTGAGAGGGCAATTGAGACTGGACGTGGTGGGAACTGCTGGGTTGAATGAGACCTCCAATTCTAACTTTTTAAGGAATCTCCTCACTGATTTCCACAGTGGTTGTGCCAGTCTGTACTCCCATCAATAGTGGAGAAGGTTTCCTTTTTCCCTACAGCCTCTGCAGCATTTGCTATTGGTTGACTTCTTGGTGATAGCCATTCTTTCTTGGGTGGTATGGAATCTCAATGTTGTTTTAATTTGTATATCCCTAGTGATCAATGATGTTGAACATTATTTCATATATTTACTTGCCATTTTTATTTCTTCATCTGAGAAGTGTGCATTTCACATGATCATCTCAATAAATGCAGAAAAAGCTTCTGACAAAGTCCAGTATTAACTCTAGTTAACCCTACTGAGGGCCATCCAGATAGCTCAGTGGACTAAAGCACCTGCTTAGGCAGAGTGCAACAGCAGGGGTTCGATCCCCAGACTGCCATTCCTGCCCCCCCCCCAAGATGAGCTGAGATGGTGATTGACACTGGGCATGGTGGTGTGCACCTGTAATCCCAGCTCTTGGGAGGCTGTAAACAGGACAGTCACTATGAGTCCTATCTACATAGTGAGATCCTATAGACCCTATACTAAATACATAAAAATATAAATAAAAACCCTACAGAAAATCAGAATAGGTGGTCTATATTTCAACCTGATAAAATCCATCTATAAGAAACCAACAGACAACATCATACTAAATGGACAAAAACTGAAAGCCTTCACTTTAAAATGAGGAACAAGACAAGGATGTCTACTATCTCCACTCTATACAATATAGTTCTGGAAACATTAACCAGAGCAATTAAACAAGAGAGATAAATAAAAGGGATAATGACTGGAAAATAAGAAGCAAAATTATCATAATTTGAAGATGACATGTTATTTGTCATGGCTTTGAGTTCTTACAAGGGGGACAATATAATACAGGACACATTTTATAATATTTTATAATGAATCACTCAAAGAATTATATACGACAAGTGCAGAAAACCTATCTACACACTAAACACTAAATAATCCAGCTGAAATTCTAGAGCTCATCACAGCGCCTCCCACAAGTCCAACTGGAGGCCCACAACAGTCTCATGCAGGCCCGCTTCATGGATCTGTGCTGGGAAGGCCCAAAGGTCGGTGATGGAAGCTATAAAGTCTGTGCCAGCGGGAGGAAAGATCTGTGCTAGTAGGCTGAGAGATCTGAACTGGAGCTAGGAAGTAACACTCAAAGTAAGCCCCAGAGCTCCCCCAAACATACCACAGTCATCCTCAGTTACAGTGAGGTCCTGAGCTGCTCCAGAGATGAAGAAAGCTGAGTTGCCATCAGGAAAGCCAATGTGACAAGCTTCTTCATAAGGCAGAGCAGTGTGCCTTCTTCCCCTCCTGAGCCAGGAAGCCACACTCAAGATGAGGACCGAAGCTCCTCCAAAGGTCATCGTCAAAGCCAGCATGACAGGGTCCTCCAGCAGAACAGCCCAAGAGGACTAGCAGCTCCCAACAGCTCCAACAGCTTCTCAGAACAGCATCCCTAACAACATTTCAGCAGCTTCTCCTGTTCTGCATTTATGCTGCTGGCAACAATCCTCATATTGGCCTCTGGCACCCAGCACCACGCTAGTTTAATTAAGCGGGGTATAATAAGTTGACCACCAGTTAGAAATGCATTATTATCCACCCCTGGTCAGCTTAATTACCATACACATTTCTTAAGCTGGTCTTTAGTAGCAAATCTGTGAAAAGTTAACATGTCTTGGTGTATTTCAATTTACATTAATATTATAATTACATATACAAAAATTTTTAGCACTCTTTCCTGTACCAAAAAAAAAAAAACCCTTTAGAGGGTGATCAAAACTTAAGTTTCAAGCACAATACTTTGATTAATTAACCTAATTACAAACATACATAAAGATGACATTAAAAACATTAAAAGAATTATTACAATCACAGTCCCTATTTCCCATTAATTTTTACAAAGCATGGCAAGTGTAAAAATCAGGAATCTCCTGAAATTTAAATACACTTATCTTCAGGTGAAAA
Organism: Octomys mimax; assembly: GCA_002564305.1. Classification (NCBI taxonomy): domain Eukaryota; kingdom Metazoa; phylum Chordata; class Mammalia; order Rodentia; family Octodontidae; genus Octomys; species Octomys mimax. The sequence goes on from NDGM011196156.1 coordinate 6,234, forward strand.
GCTTCAGTTTATTTTACATTGTCCTGTTCATAATAATATTTTCCTGCATTTTGTCCTTGTGATCAAAGGTCTATGAGAGTCATTCCTTTGGCCAAATGTTTCATATCACCCTATTGGCTCTTCACTCTTAATTTCAAACATAGATCTTGTTAAAATCTCTAAACAGTAACTATGCTACCTTCCCAGCAGTACACTGCATTGAAATTTTTCTTCATCTACCCAGGCAATGTTTCCAAACACAAGCAAAGGGCAGACAAAATTTCTGCTAAAGCACAATATACTACCCGGGTCCAGCATCTAATGCAGTTCTTCTCAACTGAAGCTTATTCAGATTCATGTACACAGGCAGCATTTCCATTTGGTTTTTCAGGCTCCAATCAGAGTCTCCAACATAGTTTACAGCATACAAAGGTTGTCTCTTTGGCCAGTCTCTCAAAACATTTACAAGTCAGTTATAAAAGTTCTTAAGCCATGCAGTAGCACAGTAATAACCCCATTCTAGGTATCAAATTCTATCTTTGCTTCTTTTCTCTTATTGCTGGGACAAAGTACCCGACACCCAAAATTAAGAAAGCAAAGGTTTATTTAGCTCACAGTTTGTGGAGATTTCAGTTCATACTCATCTGGGTCCAAGGCAGACTGGCACATGGGAGAGGGTAGCAGTTCATGGTGATGGAAAAAAGTAAAACAACAAGAGCAAAAGGGAGGAGTAGCGGCAACAATGGCAAGAGAGAGCAAGTCTTTCTCCCTTATGCTGCATTCAGGCTATCTGCCCCGGGCTGGGTGCAGCACTCACCCATAATCCCAGAGCTGGGTCATGAATTAATCACAAGCTCTCGAAGCCGTCCTGCGACTACATGAGGCTTTGGGGGGACAACTAGACACAAACCATAGCAGTATTCTACATAGAAGATCCCCAAAATTCTCTGCTATGTTTATCTAAAGTCAATTTATGTGCCAGCCCCACCCCACACTTATCAATTCAGGATTTCAAAATTAATCTTAGGTAATAATAGCATAATATTCATTGCAGGTAACTTTATTTATTTATTTGTTTGTTTGTTTATTTTTGTGATACTGGGGATTGAACTCAGGATTCTGAGCTTGCCACCCAAGAGCTTATTCTACTGAGCTATCTCCCCAACTCCTTATTGTAGGTAATTTTAATCTTCTCATACATTTTAGAAAACACATCACTCATTTCTTAAAATAAATCCCTAAGATTTTTATGTGAATTGCATAAATCACAAATTACCTTGGGCAAGTTGATATCTTAATAATACATCTTCTGAACATTAACATAGTACTTTAGCTTATCTTCTTTTATTAATGCTGTTTTATAGTTTGATACAGAGATTTATACATATTATAGGAAACTTTTTCCTGTTTCATTATTGCAATGAATCAAAAATTTCAGCTCACAAATATTGATTGTTACTACATTGAAACATGGTAGTAAACACTACCTCATTGAGCAATCAATAGGTCAGAGATAAAATTAAAGAAGGAATTAGAGAGTTTATATAATTGACTTATAATATCAATATGACCTGTGGGAACTTATGGGATGCAGTGAAGCACAGCCCTACAAGGCAAGTGTATAGTGGTGAGTTCCCACATCAGAAAAATGGATTGAATTCACATAAATAACCTAATGTTAAACCTCAGACTTCTAGAAAATGAATAACAAGTTAACCCAAAAACTCATGCTAAGAAGGAACTTATAAAGATCAAGGCAGAAGTTAATGCAAATGAGACTAAGAAAAGCCATCCACAGAATCAATGAGTTTGTTCTTCAAAAGATTATATAAAATAACAAAACTTGTCACCAATCTTATCAAAATAGGAAGGAAAAGTTCCAAATCCCTGCAGTCAGGTGTGAGGGGAAAAATAGAAATTCAGAAGAAATTTAAGTCATCAGTATCTACTTGGAAAATCTGTACTTAAATATAAAGTGAATTAAGAAGAAATGGGTAGATTCTTAGGTACATATGAATTATCAAAGCTGAATCAAGAATATATAAATATTCTAAAAAATCCAATATCAGTCAGTCAAATTGAAAAAGTAACTAAAAAACTACTAACAAGAAACTCCAATCCATGATGAATTCCATAAGAACTTTATTTATTTATTTATTTATTTATTTATTGGCAGAACTAGGGATTGAACTCAGGCCCTTGTGCTTGCCAGGCAAGTGCTTATTCTACTGAGCCATCTCCCCAGCCCCTTCCATAAGAACTTTAAAGAAGATATAATGTCAATAGTCTTCAAATTTTTTGATGAAATAAATGAAGAAGCCATACTCCCACATTTATCCCCAAAAGCATTACCCTGATACCAAAGTTAGAGAAAAACCCAACCCAAAAAGAAATCTGCAGCCCAATCTCCCTAATGAACATAGATGCAAGAATCTTCAATAAGAATTTGGCAAACAGAAAGCAGCAAATCATCAATGAAAAACAAATTATAAACCATGATCAATTAGGATTCTTCCCAGGGATATAGGAATAGTTCAACATATACAAATCAATAAATGTAATGCACCACACTAATAGAATTAAGTATAAAAACCACATGGTCATTGTAATAGATTTGCAAAAAGCTTTTCAGAAATTCCACAAACATTCATGATATTTCTATCACAGGAAATTGGGATAGAATGTATTTATCTCAATATGATAAAAGCCATCTATGACAAATCAATAGCCAAAGTCATATTAAATTGTCAAAAAACTAAGATTTCACTGTTAAATCCATGGAAGACAAGGAGGCTCACCATCACTACTGCTATTCAGCTTCCAGTTGCTCTGGGAACACTGGTCAGAGCAACTAGGCAAGAGAAAGAAATAAAAGCAATAATAATAGGAAAGGAAGAAGGTAAATTATCATTATTTGAAAATACCATGATACTTTACATAGTGAACCTGAAAATTCTGCCTAAAAAATCCTTCAGCTACTCACCAAGTTTGGAATCATAGCAGATACAAAGTCAACAGTCATAAGTCTCTAACATTCCTCCACATGAGTAACAAACTCACTGAGAGAGGAATTTGGAAACAACACCTTTCCCAATAGCATGAAGAAAAATGAACTACGTTAGAAGAAATCTTAATCTACTGGAGGAAGTAAAAGACTTTTGCATTAAAAGCTCAAATGCTTTGAAATAGATTGAAGAGGATGCCAGAAATGGATAGTTGTCCCTTGTTCTTGGATAAGCAAAACTAATATAGTGAAAATGCCTATACTTTCAAAACTATTACATAGATTTGCTGTGACACTGATCAAAATACCACTGGCATTTTTCAAAGAACTAGAAGAAATAATCTTGAAATTGATAAGAAATCAAGAGGTACAGAATATCAAAAGTAATTCTGAGCAACAAAGGCTAGACTAGAGGCATCACCATCCCTGACATTAGGTTATACTGCAAAGATACCATACTACAAACATTATTGTACTGGGGGAAAAAGGACCCAGGGATCTATGAAACAGAATAAAAGATACAGAGATAATTCCCAAAATACTCAGTTACTTTATTTTTAACAAAGTATCCAATACCTTTACTGAAGGAAAGACAGCCTCTTTAATGAATGGTGCTGGGAAAACTGGCTTCCACCTGCCAGAGAATGAGCCTAAATCCATATCTCTTTTTAGACACTAAAATAAAATTAAATGGATCAAAACTCTAAATTTACAACAAAAACACTATATCTGCTAGAATATAAAACAGGTAAGGCTTTTGAAAACGTAGTGGTAAGCAAAGACTTTATGAATAAATTCCTAGTTGCTTAGGAAATATTGTAAATAATCAATAACTGAGATCTTATCACATTATAAAGCTTTTGAAAAGCAAAATGAACCAGTATCAGACAGTGCAAAGAATGAGAAAATATTTTTACTACCTATTACTCAGACAAAGGACTAATGTCTAGAAGATATAACAAACTCGAAAAAATCAGACCTTCCCCCATATTTAAAGACTTAATCCAAAAGTGGGCATCTGAAATGAATACACATTTCTTTTTTCTTTTTTAAAAAAATGTATTCAGTACAAAATCTATAGGGTCTCACTATATAGATCTGAGTCATACTGATCCTCCTGTTTTCAGCCACCTAAACTCTGGGATTACAGGCATATGCCACCATGCCCAGTCTCAGTTATTATCTCAATGTGCCCCAAGGGTTGGGCCAGTATCGAACCTGTTCCTTGTGTCTGCCTAAGCAACACTTTGGTCCATCAAGCTATCTGGCTGGCCCTGAGAACACATTTCTCAAATGGAAAAATATAAACAGTAAATATCATGGGTTATTTAAGAAATGCAAATTAAAACTCCGACTGAGATGTAATCTCACTCCAGAAAGAATTATGAAGAAATTAAACATTTGTAAATGCAAGTGAGGCTGTGGAGAAACATAACTCTTTCCCATTGCTAGTGGGAATGTAGGCTGGCACAACCACTGTAGAAATCAGCATTGAAAGTCTTCAAAAAATGAAACTATCGGTTTCATTTGACCCAGCTTTTCTCCTTCTTGTTATCGTCTCCAAAGAACTAAAAGCATGACAACACAATGATACGTGCACAGCCATGATTACAGTAGCACATTTTGTAAGAGCTAAATCTTGTCAATAGACCTCATGCCCATCAGCTGATGAATGGATAAAGAAGATACAATGCTAGCATGCAGTAGAATAGTACTCTGCCATAAAGGATAAACTTGAGACATTTTTAGCTAAATGGATGGTCCTGGAGACCATACTCTTAAGCACAATAAATTAGACATACATGTGTAAATATCACATTATTTCTCTGCTGTGAGAAGCTGAAGGTGTAATTATGGACCAAAATGTATAATAAATATTGTGAAATAGGAAAATAATTGTTCAGATGGGAATGGTGAAAAAGGAGAAGGATGGGAAGGTAATAGGTGTAAAATATTTTTAAGTACAATATGAAAACAGTAGAATTTTTCTAAAACTTTCTAAAAAGTTTTCTAAATGGAGAGGAGAAGAGTTGAAGGGAATGAGAAAAACAAGAATTAAGATGTATTGTATACAGGTACAGATTCCTTTTGATGAACCTGATCCTTATATATGTCAAATATAAATCAACATGGCCTGGGCATATAGCTCAGCAGTACAAGCCTGGCCAGTGCTAGGTCCTTAGCTCAATTCCCAGTACAAAAAAAAAAAGATAGATATAAAAAATACATTTAAAACATTTTCAAAAACAAAAGTAGAAGTAAATGACAAAACTTTTGTTTTGATTTCATTATTTCAAATTTTTATTAATGCTCATTCTTTCTGCTTATGAACCTAAAATCTCTCTCCTTTCATTTAACTCACTTTTTCATTCATTTAATCAGAATTTTATCATTTTCTTTATGTAGATTTTGAACTTACTTTATTAGATGTGTATAAATTTGTTAGTTTTTTTAGTACAGTTGTAAGTGGTGTAATTTTAATTTCAAATTCTAATTAATTGCTGCTATAGAGTAAAATAATTGGCTTTCGTATATTAGCCCTGTACTCTGCAAATGTACTTAAATTGTTTATTAGTTCTAAGAGTTTTTCTTGTTTTTTTTATTTGCTGCATGGACTATCATGTCATTCTTAAACAGAAAATATTATTTCTTCATTTCCTGTCTCTAGACCTTTTGTATGTTTTTTATTGTTTTATTGCCTAAGGTAATACACATGATGCAGAAGAAAATGTAGAGAGGATTGATCTTTACAGGTCATTTTTCAAGTCTCATGAAATTTCATTCCATATCTGTACTGATCAGCATTCATCGAAAGTATTTTTGAGAAAACTTTGGAAGGAATACATAGCTGCTTCTTCCTGTGAATAACTCCACTCTCAGCTCTCGACTAAGAGGCAGTTTAGCTGTTGGCACCTTTAGCACTGCCACCTTTGTCTCTTCATCTCAGAGGGGCCTCAGTGTTCTGCCTTTGGGATCTCTGTCCTTGCTTACAGCTTGAAAACTGGAATAGTAAAGCTCCTTTTCCTGTCCCTTGGAATTTAGAGCATTTTGTTACTTAGGAGTCTAATGTTTTGACCCATTATTTTTACAGATTTGTCCATGAACTTAGTTGTTTGTGTTGGGAATGAGATTTTCAGTAAACTTGTAGGGCTCTGGTGAAATTCCTGTGTGTTGGATTTAAGACACTCTCAGACATATGGTTGGTTCCTTAGACCTGACTCTGTGTCCACTTTTGAACACAGGTATCAGTATCCCCTGTGGAGTAAGTTAAATGACATCAACCCTCTTACATCCTTCAGGAAAAAAAGCAAGAATATTAGAAACAAAGATGAGCTAATATCTGCTTCTCCCAGATATTCATGCAATTATGATCTTAATAATATTTTACATTTCACACAGGAAGAATCAATATATCATATTTTAGAATGGGAGAATTTTCCAAGCTGAGCAATCACGTCAAAAAGTCCATGAAATAGTCATGAGTGGGGAAAAATGGATTAAAAGTCCCCGCTGTCAAGAATCCTGTAATCTGAACATCACAAAAATACAAGCATAACAATGTATGAAGAAAATACACTAAATGAAACACTTGTGGAAAATGAGAAATATTGTAATAATCATTATAGAGCCACAAAATAAAAATTTTCTTTTTCCTTTTTTTTCTAAAAAATATTTGGACCAAGGTCCCACTGACTAGCTTGTAGTGAGCCTCCTGTTTTCAGCCTCCCGAGCTCCGAGATCACAGGCGTACACCATCACGCTGGGTCTCAGGGACCACCAGCTCAGCACCCAGGGCAGGCCATGGCACCGACTCAACCCTGGTGCCCGTGCTTGCCTAAGCAGGCACTTTGTCCACTGCGCTATCTTGCCAGCCTTCCACCTTCTATTATGAACCAGTTATTAGATAACACTGACTTAAGACACAGGCATAAACAGCTTCACGTCTGTCCCTAAGCAAATGTCAAAACAGAGCACCTTCTTCATTGGTAGACAAATGGATTGCCTAATATCAAAGCCAGATAGATAGATAGATAGATAGATAGATAGATAGATAGATAGATATTCTCCAAATTATGAATATATATATATATATATATTCCAAATTATGAGTAGAATTTGACCCATGTTGACATCCTATTTTTAGAAACATACAACCTAAAGGGACTAAAAGGACAGCAGAAATTGCACATCAGAAAGTGCACATTCTCATTCTCTCCTGTGTACCAAGCTCCTATCAGAAAGAAAGAATTGGCTACAGATGCAGGTTTTTGTTTTTCTTTTTTAAAATTTTTTAAGAGAGTACAAATTAGAAATAAAACAGAAAAAATTACAAGTGATCCAGAATTTCACTTAACAGAGTAGTATGAATTTCACAGTATTTGTTGGAATATATAGTGTTGTCTTCCAACCAGTTATTCTTGTTACCAGACATGTTCATGTAAAATTGGAAGAAAAAAAAGAAATGTATAAGAAATTAAGAAGACAAAAGGGAGAAACAATTGAAAAAAGGACAAAAAACAAATTAAAGCATTAGATGCTTCTTTCCATAGACCAGCAGAAATGCACAGTACAGTTGTCCGAAACATCATGCTTAAATACGTACATAAATCTCTTTCCCCCACTCTCTCTCCTGTCCTCCTCTGCAACTCAGTAACTGTTTCTTTTTGAATAAGTTCATTCTCTTTTACCAGTGTCTATTGTACCATTTAGATTCTGTTTTTCTCTTTCAGGTTCTCACACAAAGGTCTTCTATCTAGAACATACAAAGAATTAAAAAAATTCAGGCCCCTAAATTCAAAGACCCAATCCAAAAATAGGCATCTGAGATGAATATACACTTCTCAGAGGAAGAAATACAAATGGCAAGTAAATATATGAAAGAAAAAAGTTCAACCTCATTGGTCATTCACGAAATGCAAATTGAAACAACACTAAGATTCCATCTCACCCCAGAAAGAATGCCTAACATCAAGAAGTCAGCCAACAACAAATGCTGGAGATGCTGCAGGGGTAAAAAAGGAACCCTTCTGTAGAGTTGGTGGGAGTGCAGACTGGTGAAACTATTATGGAAATCACTGTGCAGATGTCTCCAAAAGCTAGGATTGGAGGTCCCATTCAAGCTAGCTATTCTCTCCCCTAGGCATTTTTCCAGAAGACCTGAAAACCTCATACCACAGTGATAAATGTGCACCCATATTTATATCAGCATAATTTGTTATAGATAAATCCTGAAAGAAACCCAGCTGCCCATCAACTGAAGAATGGATAGGGAAGATGTGGTATTTTTACACAATGGAGTATTATTCAGCTATAAAAC
>NDGM011196168.1:0-18521 GCA_002564305.1 Octomys mimax
GATATGGGACATGGTTGAGAATGGTAGTTATATTACTAGTATTTTTGTTATGATAAACTTTGCCTTCAAACTTGGAAAAAGCCCATTAGCTGCCAAGAGGGAATAAGAAATAAATATCCAAGAAATACAATTTCCTTCGAGAAATTTTTAAATCAAAAGCCTAATTTACGTGAAAAGCTGTAGAGAAAGTAGTTGAAAAGTCCATTCATAAAACTTTTATTCCATTGACATGAACTTAATAAATATATTATTAACAATTATGCTTAGCTTGTTCATGAAAATTTCTTTCTTTTTCAATTTTTTATCTATTTTAATGAGAAAAAGATAAAATAACAATGAAACAATTTCAAAGCAGGCTAGTAGAACAGTTACAATAATTAATACAATGCATATTGTTGTCTTTGTAGTAGTTATTCGGAGGACAAGATGTAGACATGATATCTTGTCTAAGCAATATTAGTACAAACCTTTCTAGGGCTGTGGAGCTAGTTCAGTAGAATAAGTGTTTGCCTGGCTAGTGCAAGGTTCTGAGTTCAATCCCTGGTTCTGCCAAAAAATAAATAAATTAAAAAGTACAAGCCTTTCTTCTCATTGAACTAAGAGAAAGTAGCTGTATATTTATCCTATTTTGTACATATATATATATTTTTTTCCAAAATGAGAAATTTTATTTTTTAAAAAAATCATTGATTTAATGAGAAAGAAATAGTAATGAGACAGTTTCAAAACATGTTATGAGTGCTACAATAATTAATACATTGCACAGTATTGTCTTTGTAGTATGGAAATTTCTTAAGACATTAAACAAAGCTCACCATCATCTCAAGTTATTTTCCCATTAACTATTTTTATTTCACATGCATGTTAGGCAAGTATCAAAATAAAAACCCTAAAAAAAGTTAAATACATTGATTTTTGTTTGTTTACTGCTATGCTTGATATACATGAAATTGTGAATACCAAGTAATTCATTTTTACTGCATCTTTACTGCTACATTTGTTCTTAAACATTTAAATACAAACAAAATGTGTAGCAAAAATAATGAAAGCAAATAGCAGGTAACTTTACAAATAATGGAACGTGAACCATTTCTGCCCTTATCCAGAGTAAGTGGATGATGACTTCATCTGAAGGCGCACTCCCCTGCAACTGCAGACACAGAAGTGCACGCTGAGGCTGCTCACTCCCTGCACACGGGCTCCACGCCTGGAGGACCTGAGGGGCATCCTTCTTTACCTCAGCCTCGGAGGTGCTCCAATCCTTAAAGTACTCACAGTAAGTAACCTGTGTCTGGAACCAATGATCCCTTTTACTTCGCACCAAGACACACCAATACGTAGGCAGTTTTCTTTGCTTAGACATAGATGCAGCTTTAACACTGGCCTGTATGAAACCACAATATACCAAAAGAACTATGGTGAATAGTTGTAACTTGTATAAAAATTTCACTTCCCCATACTGGCTATCTCAAAATGAAAACAGGTAACTCCCTAAATTTTAACTGGCTCTACCCCCTTAACACTAAACATAAAACCACATGAGAAATACAGAAATTCAAACAGAAGTAACATAAATCTGTCATAAACCATAAACAAGAGACTATTTGTGGGACTGCAGGATGACAAATGGCCTACTGTGTAAATTTTAGAATAAGGCAGACAAAAGTTGGAAGGCCGGTTAATTTTCCCCTCCTTCTCCTGCTTCGGCTTCATCTCCTTGGGCATTTGATGTCCACAATGTCAAGTTGTCTCTCAGTCGTTGCATTATTAGCCTGCTGTCCTTGTATGAGTCTTCACTTAATGTATCAACCTCAGCAATGGCTTCATCCAAAGCTGTCTTTGTCAGAGAACAGGCTTTCTCTGGAGTATTCACAATCTTGTAATAGAACATGGAGAAGTAAAAGGCCAGACCCAATCTGATAGAGTGTGTTGGTTGCATTTCCTTTTTGTTGATTTCAAAAGCACGTTGGTATGTCTGTTGTGACTGATCCACAATCTCTTTCTTGTCATCACCAGCAGCAACCTCGGCCAAGTGATGGTAGTAGTCTCTCTTCATTTTCATATAAAAGATTTGTTCTCTTCTTGTGAAGCATTGGGTATCAAGAACTTCTCGAAAAGAGACAGTGCATCGTTGCAGATATCCCTTAGTTCAGTCTCAATTTTCTCTCTGTATTCTCTGGCCATCTGCGGCTTTTTCTCAGTACCTTCTGACTTTTGCTTGATACTTGAGACAACCCTCCAAGATGACCTGTGGGCTCCTACAACATTTTATAAGCAATGGAGAAAAGGTTGCTCTTCTCATTACATAATTCAGCTCCTTGCTCAGTTATAGCAGGTTGCCATGTCAGCACATCGCTCAGCCTGCTTGGCTAGTTTGACCTTCTGCACCTGCTTGTTTCTATCCATGCCTGGATGTTCTGTGTCCAAGTGGGTGGTGGTGGATGGACAGGTGCAGCATTGATACTATATTCTTAAATGAAATAATCGGACCCATACCTTTAAATATCTCATTGTTCTTCTGTTAAGAAAAAGGTATGTAGATACAAACCAAAACATATAACAGATAAAGAGAAATAGGAATCTAATGTTCAAATGGGAAGGGGAACAAGGGAAGTTGGAAAGGGGAAAGTAAAACAAGAGAAGAAAAAAATCAAAGGAAATCTTCTGTAAATAAGGAGGAGAAATGAGTTTGAAGGGAAGAGAAGATATTGTGGAATAAAAAATAAACAAGATATGTTCTGTACACGTACAAATTCCCTGCAATAAATGTGATTATTATGTGTATCTAAATATAGCAACAAAATTATTTTTCCACATTTAAAGCTTTTATATTTTATGTTTTTTAATTTTAAAGAGAAAAAGGTAAAAATTTCAAAACACAATAGTAGGAGAGTAACAATGGTTACTACATTGCACATTGTTATCATTAAATTAGCTACTCAAAGTTATATATATATATATATATATATATATATATATATATATATTTTATTTTTTTCTTTCCCTTCCTTTCTCCCTTTTCCCATTCCAGTTACTCTTTTCTTTTGAAGTTTCTTCCTGTTTTATGATATCTATTATACATTAGTCTTTAAAACGGAAATGAGAATAATGTAAAATTAACTTTGTTTTGGTGTTCAAGTAATGATTTTTACAGTGTATAGGTTCATGTAATCATCATGATGGTCACATCTCTGTGGTGTGATTGCATTGTAGTCATGTCTTCCAAACCTGTCACTATATTTTTTCTACTAGAAATAAAGTCATGCACAATGTAACCTTGTGTTACTAACTTATTTCACTCAGCATGGTGTCTTTCAAATGTACCAACCAATTTCGAAGATCATTTGTAGATTCTGTTTCAGTGTCGTCCTCAGAGTTTACTAATTCATTCAGTTAGTAAAGGGTGTTTGAGTTGCTTCCAGGTTTTGAAGATAATAAATAATGCTACTATAAACATCCATGTATACTTTACATTTTTCTAGATTAAAAACTCTGGAGCTCATAGATCATAGAATAAATATCATGTAACTTTAAAGAAACTGTCATATGGTTTTCCAGAGAGATAAGCCATTTTTCATTGTCATCAAGTTTGTATGGGAGATATGATCCTTTGTATTCTTCCCAGCACTTGTTATTATCATGGATGTTCATTTAAGCCATCCTAATAGGTCTACAGTGATATCTCAGTAGGGTATTGTTTAGTATTTCCTTAACAGCAATGATGTTGGTATCTTCTTATATGGTTATATGCAGTTTGAATACATTTCATGGTGATGGATCTGGGGAGATGGTTCAGCAGGATAAGTGTCTTCTTGGTAAGAACAGGGTCCTAAGACCAATACCCAGTCCTGGAAAATAAAATTGTCTAAAAAGTGAAAAAGACTTTTGCTTAGATTTTTTCCCCCTGCATTGCTTGTTTTCATGTTGACAAATTTTCAAATTTCTTCATGTAAACAAGATGCAAAGCATTTCTAATTGGAAATTTAAAAATATTTTTCCCAGTCTTTAGTTTTTTTAAATTCTGTATCAGTTTTTCTCAAAGCCAAAATTTTAAAATTTGATAAAAATTTATTTTATCTACGTTTTCTATATTTTCATGGAATGTGTTTTGATATTATGTACAAGAACTTTTATTTAACCTCAGGTCATGAAGATTTTCTCCTAAAAAAGAAGTTTATGAGTTTTACAAATGATGGTCCTTTTTGAGCTAAACTTCATATAAAGGTTGGAGTTCATATTGGTGAGTTAATAAAAACTGCTTTTCAAAATGACTAATGCAATTTGTTGACAAGTTCTTCAATTGAGTTTTATTTCAAAATTAGCTAAAACTCCATTGGACCTGTTGGTATTGACCTATTTATTGGATGATACATTTGTTTTCATTGATCTATACTGTTATCCTTTCACTATTATAATATCATCATAATTGTGGCTTAAAACAACTCTTTCAATTAACTAGTAGGGATTTTCCATCTCTGTATGCTTTTTCAATATTACTTTGGCCTTTCTCATTCATTGTTTTGCCAAATAAATTTTGAAGCTATTGGATTTAAAAATCTATTAGAGGCCCAGCCAAATAGCTCAGTTGATAAAAGTGCCAGCAAGAAGGCACAGGGGCCAGGGGTTTGATCCAAGGGCCTGTCATGCTGGCCCCGGTCCCGGGATGTGCTGAGATGCCTATTGAGACTGGATGTGGTGGTGCATGCTTGAAATTGCAGGTCTTGGGAGGCTGTAAATAGGCTGATTACTATGAGTCTTATCTAGTAGTGAGACCCTGAACACCCTGTAGGCCCTTCCTTAAAATAAAAAAAAAAAAAATCTATTAGAATTTTCATTGGAACTATGATAAACTGCTAGACTAATCTAGGAAGTATTGATATTTATTGCATTCAGTGTGTCAAAGTATGACTATATATCTATTAGTTCAGTGAATTTTTTGCGTTTTACATAAGTATTGCTAGATACACATCTATGTATTTCATATTTTAGATCTGTCATAAATTTGTGTTTTTTAATAATTCACGTTTCTAATACTTCCTATTAGTATATTAAATTATGATATATTCTTTGACTTCAGCAACATTTCTATACTCATTTATTAGTTGTCCTTTGATAGTTTTGGAGTATTTATACATGGACAATCATGTACCTAAAAATATAGTAACACTTCATCATTGTAAATTTTACATGTTTACTATTTTTCTTAACCTAGTGACCAGAATATCCAGGATAATTCTTAATATGTCATGAGAATGAATACTTTCACTTTTTTCATGGACTTATAACAGAATATTAAGTATTATTTTCCATAAAATTTTCCAGATGTTTAATCAGGTTGAGTGAGTTAGCCTTTATTCCTAGTTTGTTGAGAAGTTATAATCCTGCTAGATTTTTGTATTTTCAAGAGCTTCTCCAAATATGATAGCAATCATGTGGTTTTCTTCTTCAGAATGATATGTGCTTGCTCATATGTGATGTTTGAATACTGAATCTACTTTGTATTCCCAAGGTTAGTCTCATTTTTTGAGGTACTTCTAGATTTGACTTGGCAATTTTCTCTTAAGGAATTTGATGTTTCCATCATGAAGGTTATTGATCTGTAGTTTCCTTTTCATATTATCTTTTGTTTTGTTTTGTATTTTATGACAGGGTCTACAGGGTCTCACTACAAGATTACACTTGTAGTGGTCCATCTGTATTCAGCCTCCCAGGCATTGGGATTACAGGCACATGCCACCACAGCCAGTTTCAATTACCCTCTCAGCATCCCCTGGCTGCTGCGCTCAGCCTAAGCAGGTGCTTTAAACCACTGAGCTGTCTAGAGAGCCCTCTTTTTATGGTTTTTAAATCAGGATAATGCTGATCTCACAATGCTACTATCCTAAACTATATTGCATGGCCATAGTTGTCATATGACTGCGTGGCAAGGCAACTGAAAGTCAGAATTTGGAAATCTCTAAATTCATGTCATGCAGTGAATGTACTTCTATACTAGTCTTTCAAGTAAGGCAAACTATCTGCGTACAGCTATAGTTGTACAAGACACGTACACAGCACAGTTCTGTAATGTATGTTGGGTGTTCCTAGATATGGTCGTTAAGATTTTAGAAAAAAAATGAAATTCAGAGAGGACTTAATTTTTCAAAACAAAATAAAATGGAAATGATAATGGACATAGAAATAAGAGAGGAGAGAAGGAGGGAGAGTGAGACACACACACTGGCAGAGAGAGAGAGAGAGAGAGACAGACAGACAGACAGAGACAGAGAGACAGTCAGAGAGAGACAGAGATGGAGAGAAAGACAGAGAAAAGCAGAGAGAGACAGAGACAGAGAGAAATTCTCCTAGAATTTGGGTTTTAGAAGGTTGGCAAAAATTGATCAATTCTAATACAATCCTCAAGGAGTCCTTCAGATAAGGATTTACATGAAATATCCTATATCAGTTCTCTCAAACTTATCTAAAAATAGGATGTGCCTTTATGGAACATCTATTGATCTTCCACAAAACAGGTGTTCTGTAAAACAATGTAGAAGATGATAAATTTTTGCTATAATTTTTCAGCTGTTTAAAACTTTTAATCAATTAATGGCTAAGCTTTTTGTTAAATGCGATAAATATGTTTGGATGTCACAATAGTCATAATAAAGTCAAATTACTATGTGTTTTTTTTTAAAGACTTAAAAAAAAGTTGACCAATTCTAGACCTCAAAACTATCAAGCATAGACATGAGAGAGATTTGAAGAACTAAGGCCCCTTAACTGTCAGTCCTATAAATCAGATTAAGTTGTGACTGTCCCATCAGTCATATAAATGACCTCACAGTAATTATTTATGTGAGGTGTTCACCACTTGGTACCTGCTCCCAACCAACACATATCTGTTTGTACTCTTCATTGCCTTATATGCTTCTGGAAATCCCATGAGCTGATTCTCCTACATTGCCCAGGAAATGGTTTCTGAATCTGTATCTATATCTATATCTATGTCTATATTTATATCTATATCTATATCTATCTCTATCTATCTATCTATCTATCTATCTATCTATCTATCTAAATCTGGCAGGACACTTTGTATAATTCGATTAGTTCTGTCCCCATTCATTTTTTTTTCTTTTCCTTTAACATAAATATTTCTGGCTATTACCACACGTACATACTAAATGATTCAAGTTCTCACTGGGCTCCAGTAAATTCATTTTTTTCCCAGTATCTCTTTATCTCTTGTCTGTAGCTAGACAGGGAGTGGATTATCATCTTTGCTTACATATATTTGTTCTTACCTGTGAAAATAGATTCTTTATTCAAGTTTTTTTCATTTGAATCAGCTACAGTTCATTATGTTATCTACTGAAAAAATAATAAAAAGATCAGTACTAAACAGGAAGGAAAATATATGGCAGTGGAAAAAACAAAGAAATAAGTTTGAGAATTATATCAAGGAAAGAACTGACCCATAGAAAGGACAGTAAAAAATAGATTATAAAGCTACTATACATATTGTTTAATTGTTTTATCAAATAAAACAATCTACAAACAAATAGTCTTTGAATATTCAGGTCTCAGTGTAAATTTTGGAACATTAAGCATGTCATCTAAACATGCTAGGCAAAAAAGAGAGATAGGAGCACTGTATAACTATTCTCCCATGTGTGAAAAATCCCCAGTGGAACTGGCTCTGGAAGATTGTGAACAAGAAAACATCTCACGGAAAGAACATTCAAATTACTGGGCAAACAAGTTCCTCTTAAAAGATCTAGGGTTTCTCTTTCTTTCTGTCAGGTCAGAAAGATTTCACACTTGCTACTCAGCAGGAATTTAGAATTTCTAAGTATCAGCAATTGCTGTTTACTCCAATTTTATCTTTGGAAAATTGAGGGATATGTTATTGTCTATTCTGCATATATTCAGATTAGATGTTGGGAGAGAGGGTAAGGACAGCTAACTTATCACTTCTATTTCAAAGTCTATCATTCATTGAGGAACTATAACCAGATTGGCTATTATGATATAAATATAAAAAAATTCTTTTTCTGAGTTTAATGAAGTGTTTGGATAATATTATTATATATTGTCCTTTTGAAGTTGGAAATTTTTCTTTGAGTGAGAGAAAAAAGAATGATGACCATTTGTCCATCATTGATGCATTCATGATTTCCTTCAGTCAACTTTATAGTCAGGTTGAATTATTAAATACTAACAACGGGCTGTAAGCAGAAGGAATGTGTGGCACTTTCATGGCGGCCAAAATGTTTGAGAAATATATATATTCTCCAACATCATCTGTATCTGCCAGATTAATGGAAGGACTCTGAGAACTTTATCAATGGTAGCATAAAAAGGGGGTGCTGCAGAATGGTGCACTGGTATGAGGTATGTGGTGAACAATGACACTGGATTTATTTATTTATTTATTTATTTGTTTATTTATAAATTCTTGCTCTTCGACCAAGACTAGTCTCAAGCTCTTGGGTTCTGGGCTGGGGAGATAACTCAGCAGTTCAAATGCCTGCCTGGCAAGTGGAAGGACACAGCTTCAGTCCTCAGTACCACATGCCATGCCAGCGTGGGAACTCCTGGTGTGCCATACTGGCTCCAAAATGGGGCAAAGTGAGGCATGCCTGTAATCCGAGATCTGGGGAAGCTGAGACGGAATGATCATTATGAGTCTAAGCTCCATAGCAAGATATTGTACAAAAAAATAAATAAGTAGGTAGGTAGGTAGAGAGATAGTTTGATAGATAGATAGATAGAGAGAGAGAGAGAGAGAGAGAGAGAGAGAGAGAAGATTAGAGAAAGAAAAAAGAGACCTTTTGGGTTCTGCTTCATGTGCCTCCACCTAGGGAATATGGGAAACATAAGAATTTGCAAACACAGCAAGCTCTTGGATGCTTAAGACCATACTAAATATGACCTATTTCAGACAATGATTTTAGGGATCGTATTTTTATTTTTAAATCCATTTTTATCATTTTAGTTTCAATAAGTTATAAATTTAATAAATCCTCTTTTATTGTTTTGTTATTTTGTTTTCACTTGCTTTCTCTTGGGTACATACATTTTTACAATCACCTTCTTTTTCTTTCTACATATGCTAGGCTGCATTTCATATATTTTGGCAAATTCATGAACATTAAAAAATTTATACAGCATTCAAATACAATTTGAAAATATTTAATGGTATGATTATCATCTTTATCATAATGAACGTACTTAATTATTGAATATATCTCTAATTTTATGTTAATGAAATATGTTGTTAAATACAGAAATTAGTAAGTTTTATACAGAATATTAAATTTCCCAGCTTGGATAGAATTTTCTATGTTTATTCCTGTAATGTTTTAGTCTGACCTGAGCGTGTTCTGGAATAATCCTTTTTTTTTTTCTTCAGAACGAGAGACTAAATTTAGGCCCTTGTGCTTTCCAGGGAAGCGCTTATTCTACTGAGTCATCTTCCCGGCATGAATAATCCCTTTTGGTACAGACATGTTCATGATAAATTCTTAGATTCAGTTTTGATGTCATTCTGTATTAAATATTTAGTAGCAGGTAAAAAATTACATTGTATTACACTTTTAAAATATGAAACTTTGTAATCTATGTACAGAAAAAGGAAGAGACCAGTGCCATTTTTATAACTACTCTGATATATTTGATAACATTCAATGATTAACTTGGGTTTCAGTAATCTATATTTAATCATATTATGACTGTAATATGTTTCTTATTGATTTTCTGGATTGCTTTCCTATGGTAATTTTCCTCATGATAACTCTTCAGGCACTGATTGCTATTATAAGTGCTACTTCTCCACCATTCATTGTATTTTTCTCCAGTTTTAATGCTCAGAAACATTGATTGAATTATCAACCTATATTTCTCCATATCTTCTATACTTCTGAAATTATGAATGTTGTATGCAGTATTATTTTCTAAATAATGTTATACTCAGTATTATTTTCTAAATCAATAATTTGTTTTTTATTATGTCTAATCTCTCACATCAGTTTTATTTTTATACATTACCTAAATGTTCAGTTTTATATTTATGGATTGGTTCTTTTACCTGGCCTCATTTTCTTTTCACTTTTTGATATATGCAGGTAAAATTTTCATTTTGAACATCTTGAGAATACCACAAGGAGATGAAAATAAATTACTAAATGTAAACATTTGTCAAAATATATAAAGAATTTAGCTAGCATACTGGAGATTCATTTATTTTGAAACATCTAATCTTGACTGTACAGCCATTCTTCACACTGGAATTATTAACTAGTTTTTGTAATTTTGATTTGCATAGTTACTTTGACTTGAGTTCTGATTTAACATTTGTGTGTGTCCTATACACAACAAATGAAAGCACCAAGAGAGACATTACGAAAACTGCACCTTTCATAATATGATAACACCCCCCAAAATGAAACACTTACAAATGAATCTCACAAGGGAAGTAAAAGACTTATACGGTGAAAATTATAGTACTCTGAAAAAAAGAGTTCAAAGAGGATTTCAGAAAATGGAAAGATATTCCCTGATCATGGATATGAAGAACCAAGAACATGGTGGAAATGGGCATACTCCCAAAATTGTTATATATATTCAATGCAATCCTTATCAAAATACCATTAGTGAACCTTACAGATCTGGATAAAATATTATAAAAATTAATCTTTAACCAGAAGAGACCTAGAGTAGCAGAAACAATTCTGGGTAACCAAGGAAAGGCAGGCGGTATCACAACCCCTGACTTGAAATTATACTATAAAGCTACAGTGATAAAATCAG
The DNA here is from genome assembly GCA_002564305.1 of Octomys mimax. Classification (NCBI taxonomy): domain Eukaryota; kingdom Metazoa; phylum Chordata; class Mammalia; order Rodentia; family Octodontidae; genus Octomys; species Octomys mimax. The sequence goes on from NDGM011196168.1 coordinate 10,795, forward strand.
CATGGTACTGGCAAAAAAAAATGGACCTGATGATTATGGAACATACTAGAAGATGCAAACACAACTACAAACATAATTTATCTTTGACAAAAGTCCAAACATATTCACTGGAAGAAAGATAGCCTCTTTAGTAAGTGATGTTGTAAAAACTGGCTTTCCATATGTCGAAGGCTAAAGTTAGATGTGCACCTATTACCATAAAAAATACAGTCAAATTGTATCAAAGATTTAATTATTAAAACAGAATCACTAAATCTTATGGATGAAAATGTAAAAGAAAAGAAATCTTAAAGACATAGGGGTAGATAGAGAGTTCACGAACAAAAACCAAATTGCATTGGAAACAGTTTAAAGAATCAATAATTGGGATCTCATCTTTTTGAAAAGTTTCTGCACATCAAAAGAAATCACCAAAACAACTAGAAAAGCCACAAATTGAGCAAAAATTATGTGCAAGTGTCCCTTAGACAGAGGACTTCTGAAACATATAATTTTTTAAAAAGAAAATCAGGCATACAAAATTTAAAGACAAAATCCAAAAATGGTCATCTGAGACGGATATAAACTCCAAAAATGAACAAATACAAGTGGCAAATAAATATATGAAAAATTGTTCAATATCAATGGTCATTCAAGAGATGCAAATTAAAACAATGCTGAAATTCCATATTACTCTAGAAATAATGGCTTTTGCCATGATTTCAACCAATAACAAATGTTTGAGCAGTTGGGAAAAAGGAACTCTATTCCTCTGTTGATGGGACTGGAGACTGGTACAACCACCATGGAAATCATTGTGGAAATTCCCCAAAAAGCTTAAAATAGAAGTCCTGTTCAACTCAGCTATTTTCCTTCTAGGTATTTTTTCCAAATGAACTGAAAACATCATACCACAGTAATTTATGTGCACCTATGTTTATAGCTGCACAATTAGTCATAAATGAGTCTTAGAAACAACCCAAATGCCCCTCAACAGAGGAATGGACAAAGAAGATGTGATATTTTTACACATGAGAGTATAACTTAGCTATAAAAATATAAATTCAAGGCTTTTATAGGTAATTGGATGCAGATAAAGCCTGTATCCATTTATATCCAAACAAGTAATTTGAAGATAACATTATGCAACACAACAATCATTGTTGAATTTCTATTACTTTGTTTAATGAAAGTAATTTGTATTACTTTGCATGATTTCTAATATTTGTTTTTAACCATTTTGTATTCTTTAAAAACTCAAGATAAAGTCATGTGTGTGTTGCTAATGCTCATTCCATGACAAATTTACAGATTTTCAATTTATTGACACCGTAGGCTCTTCACACTCCATTAGGTATTTTACACATATTCCAGTGATTTTATTCTACAAAGGTTTATATTATATACTTACTCAGGTTCAATAGTTACCTCACTCAGGTCTGTAAAAGAATAATTCCATGATGGTACAAGGATTAATATTCTGATATCAACAAAGGAATATCAACATAGCTTCTGCTTCCAGTGTTAAAAAGGGGCATATTCTTGAATGACCAATCTCAAGGGAAACATTTCTGGTCCGTTTTATATCATGGTAACTGACCTCAAATCACCATAGCATGTACTTGTCACTAGAATCAGAAAGCCTACAGAGACATTTTGCTAATAACTTTGTATTTTAATTCTGCATTATTTCTTTATGTAGGTTCATTGCATTCCTTTCATGTGGAGTTGAGGTGGACGGACAAAGGGTGAAGTTGACCAGTCAATATATGAAAGTATTTCTTCCCATTATGCATCCTTAGTAGAATTTGAAATGAAACAAAGACTTGACACAGTGACTGCTGGTTGTGCAGTGCAGACATTTATGAACTATGTTCTCAGGCCTCTGGCCATTGCAGTATATTGAACTAGTTTGAATACTGCATGTGTCACTTTCCTCATTACTTCCTTTGATAGGAAACAAAGCCTTTTGCTTTCCTTCTTGAGACACCCAGTTACTGTTGCATTCAAATATTTTAATTGTCATGCAATTTTGCAGACTTTTTCCTTCCTTAAAACACTCCATTGCTGACAGAAAAACTGACACAGTAGCCAACACAGTAGCTATTACTCTGAGCAGTTTCTAAACAATATCATTGTGCTGCCCTTCTGCTTTTGATGAAATTATAGGGTGCTTTCTTCATTGTGGAACAATGGAGCTAGGCTTCCACTCCAGGGGTCCTGAACAAATTCCATACTAGCCTCCTGAGCTGCAGGATTAAGGCAGTAATCACTGAAGATATCAGTGCAGACACTCCAGTCACTGTCTTTGGCTCATCGTGGAATGCCAGAGAAGGCAGCATGGAGCTGCATGGAGCTACAAATCCTGGTCTAGAAAATATATATATATATATATATATATATATATATATATATATATATCCTGAGTAAATAAGACCAACATTTACAAAAATGCATGGTAACAGATTAGTTGTGACTCTAACTGGAGGCTGATAAATTCTCATTACTTTTGTCTATCTGACAAATGAAATGACCTGCTAAATACCTACTTAAAATTTAATCAGGTTCCCATAAATAGAAGACATCCCAGATGAAACACGGAGAAGTTTGATGGACATCTTGGACTCTAATTACACAGAATGAAGAACCACAGGGAACTTCCCTCTGTCCCTTGAATGTACAAGCCTATTTGAAATAGTGGTGTATTTAGTTGCTGTGTAATCTACTCCATACCAGTTCAAACCACTCTAATTTTCTTTCCATTCCCAGTCCTCAAGGAAAATAATTGCTGACTTTCCCTCTCTCCAGATTCTTAGGCAGCCTTCTCCCAAGATGCTAACTAGCGAAGAAAATTAGCATGTGCCCATCTATAGGACAGTGATCACAGGCAGGGAATGTAAGTCTACACGGTGGAGCTATGCAGCACTCCATTGTGCAATGTGAGGAAACTATGAAAACAGTCTTCACTCTTGTTATTTGATTCTTTATATTCAATTTTTCTCCTTTTTAATGTTAGTGGACATTAGTGGTTTTATACAATATTTTGACAAGCTAATACATATGTATGTATGTATATATATATACATATATATATATAGTAAATAAGTAATATATTATATTCCATAAAATAATATAACTATTATGGGTTAAAACTCAATATATTTAATGAAAGAAGAGTTCCTTTCCAAAATAAAAATAAAAAGCACTGCTCTAGAGCATGTCTTCTGAAACTTTAATCTACATATAACCCATGTGAGAATTTTGTGAAATGGATATTTAGATTCAATGGTCTGAATTGAACTTAGAAAATTCATATGTCTAATAATTTTCCAGGTGAAGCTGATAATGTTGCTTTTGAATCATACTTAGAATAGTATGCATAAGTGTGATTGGATGATCTAATGAAGTTATTCTCTCGAAAAGCAGTTTTCTCTCTGGGAAATAAGACATACTTCAGAACTTTTCCCTAGAGAGAAGAAATATTGCATTTTATTTTCATTTTTAATTTGCATCCCGCCTTATAAGTAAATATGCATAGAAATGTTGAGTTCAGGAACCAACTCTAAGAACAAGTGTAATATAACAATTTTACTGGAGTGAGTTTTCACAAGTTACAGGTGGGGCAATGTATACCACCAGCAGTCATATGTCTGTTGTCTCCTGCAAGGGACAGTACCGTGCATCTTCACCAGAGAAACTTCAGATCTGCTAAGGTGATGGCTACCAAAAGCCAACATTCCCAGCCTCTGGAGGAATGTGCTCCTTTTTCCTAAAGAGGACTAATCTGAGTAGCACATCACAGTATCCGCCATAACTTAAACCAATTAAATTCTTGCTATACTTCGATACACTTTATAAAAGAAGCTACTTCTGGGTTCTGATGATTTTTTTTCCTGTGAATATACAAAGTTTAGTGGGATTAGCTAGAGCTCTCATTACTCTTGGTTTCAGCCCTGTAACTGATGCTCATCAAAATTAAGCTTTTGATACCAAGAATTATCCAAGTGAATGATCTTAATACCAAATGAATTCTCTGCCTGCATGGAGTAATAGTAACCCTATCTCTTCCTGATAATGAGAGTGAATTACCTCTGTCTCCTTGCCTGCTGATCTGTTGGAACAATGAAGCTGGGTTGATGAAGTGGGAGCAAAGGCTTAGTGTTTAATAGGATGTATGCATTTTCCCCTCCTGAAATCTTCTTAGTTTGGGTAGCAGGACCTTTAGTTTCATGGAGCCAAAAGCATGATGGAAAGTACAATTTCCCAAGTGAATTGGTGAAAATGATAAGAAGTAGAACCTCTCCTATTTCCACTCCTTGGGTCTTATATTCAAGATTCAGCCTTTTGGAATCCTCACTGTGTCCTTAGGAAAGTGCATCTCTTCCTCCCATGGCTACACTGTCAAGCTGATGTTCCATCTGTAACCTCAACAAATTTACTCTTGTCCTACCCAACCAATATGCTCTGGAAAGCATGGGATATAAAAGCACTGGAAGAGCCCACCCATCATTCTGTGTTTGCTGCCACACTTTCCTTGCCAACAAAGTGGTTCCTGTGGCCCAATGTAGCATCGTGCAGGTTGCCATCCCATGTTATGAATTATAGGTTTTGTAAACCCTTAGGTATAAACATTGAATAAAGTCTGCCAGACAAGTAAAGCAAACATGCATATGAATATATTTGAATACTAGTTTTCCAGGAACGATTTTGGTGAAAAGAATAAAAAATTCAGAATTGAGCAGAAGATAAATTTTTTATGGTGACGAAAAAAAGGAATTAGAATGTTTCTATAGGTATTCTTATAGGTAGGCCTTTAAGACTCCTCTGAGACAAAGAAGACAGGCTTTGTATATCAACATGGACAGCACATGCTTTTGTGAAGTGGTGTGATTTTGATGAAGGTTGCTCCCTTCAGGCCAAGCCAATTCTTATGGAAGAATTGATTTGAATTAACTTGTCAGATGCCTTACTTCCAAAAATCTTGAATAAAAGGCATTTACTCCTAATGGAGAGCATAATTTCAGAAACCTACATTATAGTACTACTACTACTACACCACCCACTACAAGATATAAGGATATCTTTGGGTTTTTTTTTTTTTTTTGCTCTTAAAGATGAATTATAATCAGATCTTTTTCAATGGCTACAGACACTTTTTCAGATGATGTCAAATGCATATAAGCTATAAGGCAAGAATACAAAATAACATTCTGTTCCTAGAGACAGAAAAACACCAGACAGAGATTGGCGAGTTGGGAAAAAAAATGTGGAGGTGTTGAAGACTTCATGATTTTTTTTTCTAGTTTGATAGCAGCCAGGTCTGACCTCCTCCAAGTCCTTGTGTGCATCATCTGTGTGCACCCCTTGGTGGTCCTGTGATCGATAGGTGCAAATCTGTGTGGGTAGAGGGCTTTGCCTAACACGGTGAGAAGACACCAAGAGACAGTGGCACTGAGCGTTACACAGTCCAGTGTGACAGGTTGACTCCAAGTAATCAAGGAAGGACTGAAAACCTCTAGTCTCAGGGCCGAGACCCAGGGAGCAGGTGGTGTTTGGTGACTCTGTAGTAGCACAGCTCTCTTGTGCACTCTGCTCTGTCAGTGTCTGCCAATTCATGTTCACTCAGATACTCACTAAGTTCAGCTTAAGTTTTGCCCCCTTTCTGAGACTTCCTTAAAAAACTAAAAGGTTTTGTATCATATCCTACTGTTAAATATTTATTATACATTCATCCATGACACACAGCAATTCAGTAGAAAGAGAATCATCTTTCTATTTTCAGACTAATAGTGTAAGGAGTTATAGACACAAGTGATAACAATGTCTTTTTTGCCTTTAACATGCTGTGTGACAGACCTCAGCCTGTTTGTGTCTCATTTTCTTAAGTATAATGTATCAATCAAAATGGAACTGAAATAATCAGAAATGATTTAATGACAATAATATAATTTGATGAAAATAATGTCTATTTTATAATTTTTACTTAATAATATATAAGAAATATTTAACACCATTTTTAGCCTTAAAGTTTCTTTTTTCTTGGATGAAACAATAGGAAGGGAAATAAAAAGGTTATTAAAATTGTGTGAAAGCAAATAAAGGAATCCACACAATCATGTGAATCAAATGAATGAGTGTTTCTAAGGACATTATATTGTAATTATTTTTCCTGTTCAAAATATTATTTTCATTCTTCACTTACTCTTCCAATATTTGAAGATGCCAAAGTTTTCAGGGAGCTAAACACCAACTAAATGGGTCCTCACCCTGCCTTAATTCTCAGTACTGCAGTTGTATAAAACACATTGAACATTTCATGTTTCAATTTCTTTATCCTCAAACCAGAGGCCATCAACCTGATCTGCATCATCAAAAAGCAATTTCTGTTAGCAAATTAATGACTGTCGAGGCTGCTATCAATGGTAAGGATGGGTTCACATTAGATTGGGCTTCAGCTGTTGAAAAAAAAGTGAAACGTTCCTGAGGATGCCTTGCCAGGTACAAAAGTTTAAATTTTTCTCTCCCTCAAGCTGCTGAGGAAAAGTATTGGTCAAAGGGATGAGGGAAAGGCAAGGGGGAGGAGAAGGGCAGGGAGGAGAGGAGATAAAACAGTTCAAGGTTGTATTTTCCTTACTTCGTTCTTACAATGTCAGCCTCACCCTTTATGACAAGGTCTGGGGAAGATATAGTTTATGATGTGCTTCAAGTGTGATAAAGCAGCAGAGAGGTGAGCCTGGGAAGGGTTAGGTGTCCTTGAGGACTGGATGGGCTTGAGTACTCTGTGAGGATGGATGTTATTAAATTGAATTATTATTATTAGCACTTAGAAAATGTGGAGAGGAAAAGGAGGAGAGAGGAAAGAGAGCTAAATTAAACCTGCATATGGATCACATTGGGAGAGAATTCAGAGAGCTGCAGCTGACCTGTAAATACAGCATGAGCTCCTGGGGAGGGAGGGTTACCCAGTAGGAACGGTTCTGCATTTCTCTGACGACTGGATTTTCATGGGAGCTGTGCCCTAAAGATATGAGGCAAATCCAAATCTCATCTTTGGTTTTACTGGGAAATTAGGACACAATTAACTAGGAGAGATGAAGTCTAGTCTTTCACTTTCCTCTGGTCCAGTCACAATGGATTCCTCTGCTCTGGCACCCCTACCCCTGCCCGTTTCATTCCCTATTCCACAGACATTCATGATGCTCGGGTCTGAGTCATATTCTCCCCGCCTTTCATGGGCCAGTTTTGAAATTGCAGTTGTCATTTTTATTGGTTGTAGTTAACATTTATGAAGCACTTACCATGTGCCAGGCACTGTGCTAAGCACTTAGTGTTTATTATCTTATTTTATCTTCACGTGAGTGCTGTGAGGACAATTTCATTGGCCCTATTTCACATTTCAGGATCTTATTTGAGAAAGGTATATAATGTGACCTTAGGGCTCAAAACAAGTGTTAGGAATGAGGCTCTAACATCTTTTTTTCTCTCACTCAGAAACTTGTAAAACTAAATTCTACTGCTCTCTGTGAAACAACCAGGTGGCTTTAGTCCAGACTGATTTGTCACTCTGACCAGTTTCCCTTCTTTTCTGTTGATTCACCCAGAAATACAAATCAAAGAACTGGGAGAGAATAGTAAGCACCACCAGGAATCCCTTCACATGAAGAGCAAGCAGGATTTCACACAGTGTTGTCTGTCTCCTCTCCTCCAGTGGTCACTTGAGCAAATGAGATCTAACACTGAATGCCGAT
>NDGM011196169.1:0-10422 GCA_002564305.1 Octomys mimax
TTTCTCTTAGATTGATTGTTCATTAACCTTTATGTTGTGAACCTAATTTAAAAAATCATTCTCTAAGCCAAAGTTACTGATTTCTACGAAAGAAGTGTACATGAGAGTAGGAAGGGCTTGTACTTCGTACTGAGTCTTGGTTTCTAACCCCAAATATATTACTTATCAACTCTAAAATCCTTGTTGAGTAAGTGTCAGTTCTACACATTTAAAGAGTAATCTTTGAGGGCCAGGGAGATAGCTCAGTAGAATAAGCACCTGCCTGGCAAACGCAAGGTCCTGAGTTCAATCCCTGGCATTATAAAATAAAATTTAAACTTTGAAATGATAATATCTCTTCTTTAATGGCTTATGATAGATATTTTAAATAGTAGAATTTGATAATTGATTTCAATATCTAGTATAGGGCTCGGCACTATACTAAATATTATTGCAGTAATCTAACTATAGTCAAATGTGTATCAGATCCTTGATTCTAGAAGTTCAACAGTGATAAGAACATAAGTAACTTCAATTTTTTGGGATAAAAAGAAAACAATCCATTCAAATCTGCTTTCAATAATTTATTTATTTTTGACAATTAGAAGAAGTAAAAACAGATACCTATGCTTCTTATTTTAATATGAAGAAATTTTTAATGCTCCAAAAATATTCACTGAGAATAATGAGTGGAATTTAGTAGGAGGACACAGTTGTCTCAATGGCTTAAAAAATGTTTTCATTTTATATTAAGTGAAAAATGTATAGTTTAATATGCTTTACAACTGACATATATACAGTATATACTCTTGTATGTATTCAGTACCATATGAAAATGCATAATGAGTAAGAACATAAAAAGCTGTGTTTGCATATAATAAATAAAAGATTTTTAAAAGTATTTAATGCTGTCACTTTGGGAAAAAATGAAAGAGGATCTTTTATCGGAGACAGAAATGATTGGACTTGGTCCTGGGTTAGTGAGATTAACAAATGCAGTTTATAATTATCAGATGTTTTCACTGCCAAGAGACACCTGCAGTTCCCACAAAAATAAAGATGTGGAAAAATCTCAGGGAATCAGTGACTCCACTACAAATGAAAATGTTACAGTTTGTTTTCTGAATCTAATAATCTAAAAATTATGAAACATTTTACTGTAATACTGAAACTACAACTAAATATAATTTTAAAGTAACAATACAACAATAAATTTAATCTTGCTGAGAGTAAAGCAGGTTAAAATTTTGATTACTATAATCAATTCCCTAAAATGAATATAATCCTTATGTATGACAAAATTTAAAAATTTTGCTTACTATAAATTTAATTTCTTAAATTCAATGCATCTTATTTATAATATTGAAATTTGAAATAGTCCCATTAATAATACACTTATACTTTGTATAAATTCCAGTGTCCTGTGAATTGCACTTAAAATTACTTATTTTTTTTCCTTTTTAAATGACAATTATTGTAGATATCTATGGAGCATAATTTGAAATTTCAATACATATACACAATATGCAATGAAGAAATAAAGTAAATAAGCTTTATTCCCTTAAATAAATGTCATTTTCTCTATATTTAAATCTTAAAAATTTCTCTCCTCAATAAACATATTAACATTCTTTAAAAATATATACGCAATGTATTTTTATAAACTACAGTTACCCTGCTGTGCTATGAGAACACTAGCACTTATTCTAACTTTTTCAGCCTCCTTCTGTTCCTTCATCCCTTTGCCTCAAGCTAATTAGCTTCTAGAAATTGTCTTTCTTCTCTCTTCCTTGACAAGATTAACTATTTTAGCTTCTGACATAAATGAAAACTTGCTGTATTTTTCTTTCTATGCCTGATTTAACATAAAGTCACACAGTTCCACTCCATTTTGCCACAGATGCAGGATTCCTTAAATACTTGAATATGAATATTATGTATATTTACATCCCATTTTCTAACCATTTTATCTGCAGATGAATTCCTTAGTGGATCTCATACCTTAGCTGGTACACATAGCACTTCAATAAGCTTGAGAGTGTGAACTCTGCCTTCATTTCCTTTAGAGATACACCCAGAAGTGGGATAGCTGAATCACATGGAAGTTCTGCTTTGAGTATTTTGAGGAACCTTCATAGTTTTCTATGATAGCTTTATTAACTTGTACTCCATTCAGTAATTTGTATGAATTTCCCCTTTCTGTGCATCTTTTCTGGTTTTTGTTTTGTCTTGTTTTGCTATGATTCGTAGTGCTACATTTAATAAGAGTGGTGAAAGTGGATATCTTTGTCTAGTTCTAGATCTTATATGAAATACTTTCAGTTTTGGTTATTCTGTACTATATTGTCTGTGGGTTTCTGTTGTATAGCCTTTATTCTGTCAACGTATGTTCCTTGTATACCTAACTTATTGAGAGTTTTTGTCACAATGCAGTGTTGAATTTTATCAACTAATTTTTTTAACATAAATTGAGGTGATTGGGGCTTGGGAGAAAGCTCAGTAGAATAAGAGCTTGTCTGGCAAGCACAAGAGCCTGAGTTCAATCTCCGGTTCCATAAAAGAAAAAAAAAAAAATTGAGATGACCATACGGTCCTTCTCCTTGATTTTGTTGACGTAACATGCTATCTTTATAGATTTGATATAAATCTATTGCTGTGTCCTTGTATCCCTTATCCTTGAGCTAAATCTCACTTGAGCATGGCATTTGATCTTTTGGATATACAATTAAATTTTTTTGCTACCATTTTGATGAAAAATTTTGCATCAGTGTTTATCAAGACTAGTGATACATACTTTTGCATTTTCTCTTTGGCTAGCTTTGTAACCAGGGCAGAAACTGTCCTTGTGGAATGAGTTTGGAAGGGCTCCCTCCTCGATTTTGGGGAATAAAATGAAAATAATTGGTATTAGTATTTTTAAAAGTTTAATATATACCACATTTCATATGGTATTAATGCATAATGGAATAGTACTCAACTCTAAAGAAAAATTAATCTGAAACATTTGAATGTATTTGGGAAAATGAAAATGAATGAATGTATTTGGGAAAATGAATGTATTTGGGAAGCATAATGTTAAGCAAAATAAATCAGATACACAAGCTTAAATATCTTGAGTAGGACTTGAATAAGGCAAAGTGTAAAGAAAGAGCAAAATAAAGGGCTGATAAAGGAAATGGGAGACAGAACTTTTACAAACAGGAACGGACCCAAGAGACTTAGTAGAAGAAGATAGCAGAGATAAAAGAAAAGTATAAATATCTAAAATATGTCGAGGCCAGTAAGACAGCTCAGAGGTCTAACGTGCCTGCTTAGGCAAGCTTAGGCAAAGCATAGGGATTGCGGTTAAATCCCCAGTACCACATGCTGTGCCAGCCCTGTCCCCAGGGAGGGTTGAGCCAGCTGAATAAATAAATAAATAAATAAATAAATAAATAAATAAATAAATATAAAATGTGTAATGTATGTGTACCAAATATTGATCAAATATTGATGACAAATACAAACATTAAATGTCATAAATGTATACTACTACTACTAGTACTACTATTACTACTACTAATAATAATAATCATAATAAAAATAGTTAAGGGAAACCTAATGGCAGGGAGAAAAAAGTAGGTGGGAAGGAAGAGTAAAAAAGAATCAACATGTGTTAAGTATGTGTGCCTTCTCCCTCAGATAAATATAAACTTCATGTATTGGTAGAATGTATCAATAGAATAAAAATTACACTAAAAATGTTTGATATAATTCAGGAATGAAATTATCCAGTCTTGGGATGCTCTTTGTTGGGAGACTTTTCGCTATTGATTCAATTTCCTTACTTATTTAAAGTACCATTATATTTATATTTTTATTTGGTTCCTTCAGAAAGAAATCTAAAACTATTTTTGAGTAATTACTTTTGTGATTTTATTTAAATAGGATTGTTTATATGGTATGGGAAATTATACTTTGAATATAATTTTGTCCACTAGTGTTATTGCTATTAGCAATTTACTATAAATTTAAAAACAAAACCTGTATATTCTATCTCTAATTTTCCTTTCTAGATTTTCACATCTTACACAGTGATCTCTTGGTTCATTATCTTAATTTGTTGTACAATTTTGTAAAAGATGGCTGCATTTGTGTTTGTGTGGCAAAGCTTGCCATAGTTGTTTGTCACTTGATGCAGAATTTGCAAACAAAAACAAAATCTTGCCATGCACTTCCTTATGCGAACCATACTGTTAGCAAACAAAAGTGTTTGTGAACTGAGGAATCATAGTGTTTACCTTTATAATCTCTACATCTTATCTTCACATGAAGTTCAAAGTGTCTCAAACTAAAATGTTCAATGATGCACAACTCTGACCCCTTTCCTTTTTATGTTTTATTCTGCTTATATATTCATAATTATATCATTCTTCTTGGGACAGAAATTTGAAACCATTACCCATTTTGTACTTTCACTCAAAATTTAAATTAGTGAGATCCTGGCACAAAAGCCTGTGACTTTTGGATGTATGTTTAAGAGACACTGAAAACAAATCTATGAATTGACAATTCTTATCAAACATAGACATAGACATGACTGATTTGTTTGGCTTGTGTAGGCTTTCTGAAAAACTGCTTGACCCCCACAGTCAGAGAAGTCTGGGTTATGCGTATAAATTTGGTAGCTGTGAGTATGTGCAGAGTGAAAGATAGTGGTTAATAATCCCTCAGAATGTCTTCTAGTTTACAGTCCTTTCTTCTATTGTCTCCTAATCTGATTCCAATGAAACACACATCTCACCATTGTTCATGGTACTATGACCAAGATTCCTACCATTATTAAATCCAATGATCACTGGTTGGGTTAATTTTATTTAAACTAAAAATAAACATTATCGTGCTATGTCCTTTTGCCTGTAATCTTTGGCCCATAAACAATCAAACATCCTTCTTTTTCCCCCTACCTCAAAACCTTCTTCTCTCTCAGTCTTCTTTGTAGATTCTTCCTCTTCCCCAAATTCTTAATAGTGTGATCTTCCAAAGGCCAATGCTTTGTACTTGGCTCCATCTCTTCTCATTTACTTGATCAAAGGGTCTTGAAGCACGAAAGAGTCTTACTAAGATAAAAATTCCCAAATGTGTATCCTCGATGTAAATAACTTTCTCCAGCAATAGACTTACTTACTCAACTCTATCCTACAAATGAAGCTCTTCCTTTCTTTTTTCCTTTTCTTTCCTTTTTCTTTTTCAATACAAAGGAGTGAATCCTGAAAGTTTGTACTGAGATGCTCCCTGATTCTTTTTTTAATTTTTATTGTGAACCACTCAACTGGGCTCAAACTCACAATCCTCTTCCCTCAGCCTCTTGAGTACTGAGCTTTCAGGAATGCATTATGATACACAGCTTGAATTTTTCTTTGTCCTACAGTCCTTTTCAAGTTCAAAGATATACTGTTGGCCTTATTGTTAAAATAGTTCCAATATATTCCCTCATATCACCCACTTCACTGCCACTGCCCTTGATCAAAAACAATCATCTCACTCCTAGTTAACTATAATAGTCTTGTATCAGGTGTTCTTTTAAACTTGATCACAGATATTTTCAACAGATCAGCCTGGAAGGACACCTTGACTCAAGATGCCAAACCATGTCACTCCTCTTCTGAAAACATTGCATGACTTCTCACAACTCTTTCCCTTACTTGCTCCAGGGAACAAAAAGGCAGTCTATGGTAACTGCACAAAACATGCTAGGGAATTTCAGCTTTAGAAACTTTTCATTGTTTATTTCCATCTATCTAGATGTCTGTCATGAAACAAGGTCTGTAGAGGGTCCCAAAGAGGAGATGGGAATTTCAACTCACCCTACCTATAGGCTGGCCCCTATCACAGACAATTGCACCACATATCAGTGAGAGACATAGAAAGGTTTTGCTGGCAGAAAGAAGCACACTTAGAGGAGAGTACAGGCGCACATAAGGCGAGACCTGCTATGGTCTAGGGCTAGCTATTTTCATAGTGGTTGGGGGCAGAAATCCATGGAATTTGTGAAATCATAGAAATCTTGGGCTCAACTTATAGTTACTAGACAATGGCCTGTTCTATGGAAGAAAAGCTAATTTTACAAGTAAAATGCATATGCTAATCTATTGATATTGTGAGGGTTTTTTAAAGACTTAGACGTTTAGGAGTGAGTAGCCTGAAAATGGAAAAACTGTAACTTTGGGTAACTTTGTGTCCTAAAGCTGTAGCTTTCATAAAAGTATAATATTGAAATTATGACTGTCCTTGTCTGCTTTATACCTTCACTGTTTCTATCATACTTCAAGACCATACCCTAGATCTGTACATGGCTACCTCTCTTGACCTCTTCAGACAATCACTGAGGTATCTCATGTTGAACTCTGTCAAGAGAATCTTTTTAAAAGAAATAACAAACCTTCTACACTATGTCAAGTCCCCTCTTCCCTTTACTTTTATCAATTATTTCTTTTTTTCCATGAAACTTTCTAAGAAATCACATTACTTATCAAATTATAATATATGCCTTTCTCCTATGAAGAATTAAGTACAGGTAAAAAGGAGACAAGGAAAGGCTGGTAAGATAGCTCAGTGGACTCAACACTTGTTTAGGTAAATGCAGGCACTGGGGTTCCATCTCTGGCACCACATAGTACAGCTGGCTCCGGCCCTGCCCCCACCCCCGGGTGTGCTGAGCCAGCCACAGAGACCAGGCATGGTGGCGCACATCTGTAATCCCAATACTGTGGAAGCTGAAAACAGGAGGATCACTATGAGTCCAAGCTTTTTAATGGGACCCTATACCAAATACATAAATTTAAGAAAAAGGAGACAAGGAACATCATAATTATAAAAATTGAAATTTAAGACTGCAATATAAGGGCACACAGTTACCCAAAGTTTTCCTGTTGGTGTTCCTGTCTATCCTCTCTAGGCTTGTTTGCACTCCCTAGATATGTTTATGTCATAAACTCAGACAAGGAAAGATTTGAAATCAGGGCCTGAAAGCTTGGCCTACAGAGACTTAATAAGTAATCAGAATAAAACTGATCCTCATTTTGTATTCTATATTACATAAAACTTTGGTTCCAAGTATGTTTATCACTTAGGAAAAGTTGATAAAACAAGGTACATTAGGTCTAACCTTAGTGCATCTATCTCATTTCCCTTTAAGACTGAAGGCTCCAAAATTAGAATAACTAGTTTTGGGGATTTACTTTTAGGATTTTCAGGGACATGTGATCACCAGTTTCTACAGTTTCCAGCTCCAAACAACTCAACCCTACCCCTGCTCTGGATCAACACCTAGAGTTCTCTAAACATGCTGTCTCCTAGGCATTCATGGAAAGTAAAGCCTGACAGGCCCACAGTGGCATTACTCTCCCGAGAAGCAACACCCTTCTCATGGGAACCTTGTTTCCCCTCAAGTCAAGTTATGGAAACCGGAATTGAGATAATGATCAACCAAATTCTGCACCCCCTGCAGCCCTTAGATAATCCTTAAAAGATGAACTTGTATTTTGGTGATCAGGTCATCTGGCCTCCTCTACCAGATTGCTTCCTCCTGGTACTGTAGCTGGAGTCTTTTCCTTTTTTACCTATCCAACTCTGCCTAATACCCTTTTTATGCTGTACACTGATGGGACCTGTTAGTCTTTCTTGGCACAAGAAATCAAAAAGCCTACCTATTCCTTGGTGTGTGGGTTTGCAGTGGAGAGGTGTCAAGGAGTAGTTTGTTGAACTACTCCTCAATCTCTTTGTACCTTATTTGGTGACACTTCCACTTCTACCTAAAATTCTATAAGGGCAGAGAAGTTATTTTGTTCACTGATGAATTCCAAGCACCTGGAATTGAACTTGTCTATAAGACTAGAAATTTGATAAGCGAATGAAAGGAGGTGAATAAAAGGATATAAAGATGATTTGTGAGTACAAGAATTTAAGGGATTTATGAACAAAGATTAAACCATGAATAACAATCACAGAGCTAACAAAATCTAGAAAAGTGGATGATATGACTGAAGCTGAGGGAGAAGCAAGTTTTAATGAATGAGTTGTCAATCATCTTACTAAAAAAAAAATCTGAGAGGTGTTCAGCAATTTTTCCAACTAGAAATTTAATGTATTGTATATAAGAATAGAATTGCTAAGGTGATAAGATTTTAATGAAAAATAGAAAAAAAAGGAAGAAACAATTCCTTGTAAAGCACTGAAGCTAAGGCCAGATTTTTTGGGTCTCACACTGGGGACAGAAAAAGAAAATAAAAAGTGGATTGTAGGAACAGAGTAAAGACTTTCCTATTCATATGCTGTACTAAATAGAATAATTTCTTCAAAATGAATTAGCTTTAAAGAAGATGATACATGGAAGCAAAGAAGTAAAAAGACTAAAAAAGGGCTGGGGAGATGGCTCAGTGGAATAAGCACTTCCCTGGCAAGCACAAGGGCCTGAGTTCAATTCCCAGTTTCAAAAAAAAAGACTAAAAAGCTAAAGATACTGAATGATCTCTTAAAACTCAGTGGTATGATTATGTAATCTTGCTTTAATTTTATTTAATTTTCCATGAATGATTGCCTTGCATTGGTGGTATAGTGGTGAGCATAGCTGCCTTCCATCATAAATGATTGCCTTTTATTGAGCTCATTTTTCCTAATTATACCAAGAAGTATCTCTTTGAAAAGCTCTACTTGAGAACTGTAGAACTTTGAAAAACCAGTGAATGAATGTGAAATGCCAGGAAATTCTTTATCCCAAGAAGCAGAGGACTAGCTTAGAACTTACCTGAGGACAGTAACATTAGAGAGGGTCTAGGCACTTTTTCCTTTTCTCTTTAAAGCAAGAGGCCCCAATACTCCACCTGACATTCATGGATGGAGGTGCTACCCATTCACAGATGGTCTTTTTCCATCATATACAGAGTTGGAGTCCAGCTGCCAGGGCAGAAGACCATAAGACCTGCCAGAAACATCTTAACCCATCTACCCCAATGAGTGTCTGCAGCATAAAGGTAAGAGAAAACCCTCTTACTTCTGGCACTAGTGACAGCCATTGAGTGTGAGGAAGATGGGTAGGCCAAACAAGGACTGTGTCAGCACACCCTCCAATATGTGGGAGGTATGACAGAAGACTGCTCTTTAATGAGATTCTGGTTTATCTTTTATTAAAATTCTTCTCTGGGGAGGAAGGGGTCAATGATCTACCTATAAGCCCTTCAAACACTGATTAAGTTTATCATCACTTCCTTTATTAGTGTGCACACCACCTGGGCTTAACTTGTAGGGAATGTTTATTTTTGCTTGATTTATACGCTTGAACATTTTGGTAATTGGCCCTGCATTTTCATTTTAAAATTGTATAACATAATGTATTATAAGCTTTGAAAAACTGAGGCTCACTTTTATGTGATTATTTTGAAACAAAAAGATAGTCAGATATAGGTAGACTAAAGTAGAATTAAAGGAAATGTTAAGTAGCTTTCACCAGGAGAAATCTAGATGCCTAGCAGGTGGCAGAGCCTAAAGTAAGGGAAGACCTGGTCCTGGGTGGCATTTCTGGAACAAGACAGTATCTAGGCCTTGACCAGAAAAACTAAAGGCCTCAACTTCTTCATTGGTGAGTGGAAAAATGTAACACTTACAGGAGTATTTATCAAAATTAAAACTCAATACACCTAATGTGCTTAGGATAATGCCTGATTTATAAGATTCAAAGAAGGCAAGAAAAGAAGGATAGAAGGCTAGAGAAGTGGAAATGGAAAAAAGAAAAATTAGATGAGGGGAAAGAAGAAAAAAGAGAGGGAGGGAAAGAAAGCAGACAGGCACTTTGAAAGGAAAGCCCTAAGTATATTTTGTGTAAAAGCATTGTAAGAGATAATGGAATGAGAAGGCAGTGCTACAAAGGGATGTGGGAAACTGAGAACTAAGAAAGAACCGAGTACCAGTACAGATTGCTCCAAACACTACACAAGCAGGCAACAAACCGATAGACAGGAAATGGGAGTTGACTCAGTACTACTATGTAGATTTCCTCTTACTCAATGAGACTCTCAGCAGAACAAGAACAGAATTTACATATATATATACATATATATTTACATACATATATGTAAATATGTATTAAGCAGATCACAGTTTCCTTGTTTACTACTTCATGATTTTATGGCTTTTCTTGGAAAACATAGAAACCCATGATGAAGTTCTGAAGAAATGTGGAATACAAGGGTGAGAGGCAGAGCAAGTCATCAAGTACTTTAAGTAGCAAGTTGCTTTTCTCATGGAGAAAACAGATTTTTCGGTAACTTTGAGAGAAAAGAAGAAATTGCAAGTTGAAAATGCTAAACAAAGTGAATCAAAGAACTGAAACAATAACTAAATGGGGTAAGAATTTAAAATGAAGTAAAGCAAAAATTTCCCCCCCCCCTCTGGTTTTCCTCTTCAAGC
>NDGM011196171.1:0-11983 GCA_002564305.1 Octomys mimax
ACATAACAGCATGGCTTTACTTCCTATATTTCGTCTTCATACTTTTCTACTGTATGGTTAAGAGCAAGGTAAAGCAGGACCTATGCAACAAGAGTTGTAGCTTTTGGGTCTGAGAGGTTATTTCTGATCCAGTTTCTTTCATAGTCTGATGGACTTGTTTCTTCAGTTCCTATTATTTCAGAAATTTCAGATGTGTCATTTCAAAGTTCTTGTATGTCTTTGTCTCCTGGATTTGTTCTGGGTGGGCTAGAGGATTGAAATTGCCTTTTGCTCTTGCATCTTAGCATTTTTGAAGCTCTCAATAATCACCCAGACAGAGTCCTGCAGACCATCCAGAGTCCAGGAGTTCTTAAATGGCTCCAGGTAAGCTCTGCTTCTGATCCTGCTGGGCCCACAGGTGGCAGCTCTCCTGAGTCCTGCAGGCCACTCAGAGTCCTTCTAAGTTCTTAAAAATTGTGACCAGCACCAGCAGAAGCTCCATGCCTGCATGCTGGGGTCTAAGGAAGATCAGAGCTTACCAAAGTCCCACAGGCTACCAGAGGCTGCCAAAGTTCTTAAAGAATAAAAAAAAGTAATTTGTTTTGTGTGTTTTCAAAAAAATAGTAAGCTAAATTAACACAAATTTCTCACTGTATTGCAGGAGTGTAACCTCTGTGATAAGTGAAGGACCACTGTAAATGCTTACTAAATCATAGCTATTTTAAGTACTTTTATTCATTTTATTAGCTCTTTATAAAATATTTAAAGTCAATATTTTTATATTTTTGTCCAACTTTTCTCCATATATTTCTATTATCACTTTTTTTTTTTTTGGTGGAACTGAGGATTGAACTCAGAACTTTGCACTTGCCTGGGAAGTGCTTATTCTACTGAGCCATCTCCCTGGCCCCCTCTATTATCACTTTAGATTCAGAGTAATGTTATTTATTTTTAAGTAATCTTAATCATCTATTTAACTAATTAAAAACCCCATATCTACTTTATAAGCACATTAACAAATTTAACTAATTTCAGGTTTTATGAATTTTATTTTTCACAGTGTTTCAATTTAATGATTGATGTTGCTTCTAGGTGACTATATTTTTCTTTATATTGTCCACTTTTTAAAGAAATTGCAAATTCTGTCTTTTTTGCTGATTAAATTTTGTAGCTGAAAAAGTTTTACATTTTGGCCATCCTGTTTAACTATTCATAGTAGTGAATTTTTCTTCAATTATAAACCAAATAAAATGATAAAAACAGAGAAAAACAAAAGTTATTCTTTGCTGCTCAAAGCTAAGAAACTTGTCTCTCAAATGAATAAGAAGTAAATAATATATATTTTCCTCTTAGCACTGTATTCAGTTCAGTTATAGGCTTGTGAGCTCCTTGTATAGAATATACTTGAATTTATCCATTACTTTGATCTGTTTTATACTCCCTTAATCCAAACCACTGTCATTTTCATCTTGATAACTATATAAACCTCAGAGTAATTTTTACACTCCTGCATTTGCACCTTTGAAGCAAACTTTTCCTCTACTACAGGACTAATATTTTATCTCATTAAACAAAATATTTACCTAAGGAAGGTCCTTCCATTTGGAGCAGAGAAGTAAAGGGGATTTTGACCTTACTGTGAACCTTTGCAAGCAGCTAAAAAATCATTCAGGCAAGGGTAGCTTACCATATCTCCTGAGTAATTTCTATTTTGCTACTAATTTTTACACTTCATGAAGACTTCCTGGATATTTTACCTTATATCACAACTAGTATACTTTATAGTTTAGACACTGTACCATAAATACAATTTTATATGATTTATTCACTAATAATTTATTTCTTCATGTTTATTATTACTTCCCATTGCTCAAATGTATTTTTTCTTTATATCCTTACACTTATGCAATTGTAAGCCCTTGAGAACTAGGATAATATTTTTTATTTCATTGCTTGTATCAACGATCTTAAGATAAACGTTCTATAGGCATTGTGATTGATTAATTGCTAAAGTTAAAATAGAACTATGGGTTCAAATGATTCTTTTCAGAATGAAAGTAATTATAATTTGAAGTAATTTGTGGCATATTATTTTGGCAGTTGGGACCCTGTCACAGTGAAGCAAATGTGTCTGAAATAGTGAGCCAATGGACCATGTTTTCCCTAGTGTTTTGATTAAAATTAATGGATGATTGCAAAGCAACTCAATTAGTTTAACTTGTCAGGAAAAAGTCAATTTGATAGTTAAATATAGACCTTGTTTCTGACATTAAAGTCAATACTACACAAGGCAACGTTTTTCTCATTTACACACCTTCAAGCTAAGTAAGGTTAATATGGTTTTCAATATAATTTTTACTGATAGGTCAATTGTTCAGGTTAAATTTATTAGCTGTGAATGTATGAAGTAGCAGTGATCTGGAATTGATGATACTTGTTGCCAGAAGACTGTGGTTTCATTTTTAGTTCAATATTTACTAGCTTTAATGGATGGTATGTCTACTCTGAGTCTCAGTTTCTTCATATGAAATCAGAATAATTCTGCCTGCCTCATGGTCCATATAAGGATTAAGTGAATTAACGCCTGAAAGCATGTATACATTGGACATATCTAGGGTGAATTTCTATGTTATCATAAGAGCAAATTTTATTTTCATGATTTCAAATTCTGATATTAAGTTATAAAATGACAGGTCACTTTCCTGAAAGATATTTTCTAAATGAAACATACTTTCATATATCCTTTGATCTGCTAGCTAACTACACAATTTTATCACTAAGATAAAATAATTGGATTTCACCAAAAACTATGACGATAGCCTCTTTGTTTGCACAAGAGAAAACTGAAAGCGAGCTTATGTTACATTTTCTGCATAGGTGATGACCTGCTAAAATGTTGGCATCCTGCTACACTTGATTGTTTTTGTGTCTCATAGACTGAATTAGATGCAGCCAGACTAGACTTGCTTGGAAATGATGGCCTTTGAACTTCTGTTCCTCCCATCCTGCCTCATCAGAGGTGAATACACTGGATAAAAAATGACCCAAATTTTTGATATAGCAAAAGATACAAATACGATCACTGCTTGTCTGAAGGATATTTTTCTGCAAGTCTGGTCATGAGGTGGAATAATAAAAGGGAAAGGGGAATGCAACTGATGGATTTATATCTATTCCCATCTCACGCAGGCCTTTGCCTGTGCTTTATGATCCCTGCAATCACTGTATAGGCCCAAATAGCATTTCACCACAGCATTCCTACCACAATTGGCCATTTTTCATAGCCTCTCCATGTTCTTTGATTAATGCTGACATATATAATTAGTTTTGACATGGTATATGATTTATTGACCTACTATTTTTAAGTTATTTGTGGTTAATAGTGTATAATATTGGGAATTAATTTATACTTAGGTCTTTCTTTTTTAATTATCCTGATGATCTTTACCATTGAATTGGGGTATTCACATCACATACATACATTTAATGTAATGATAAGCTTGTGTTCAATTATTCCAACCTTAGCCCACACTTGCTCTTTTGTCTTTGTGTTATTTTTTTCCTTACTTTTGAATTAACTTTTAATTGACAGTGCATTTCATTGATTCACTTTATATCCTTTATTAACTTACCTGTCAAATATAGTTCTTTGTTGTATTATTGATGCTGTTGTTATGTAGTTCATAGTTATATGTTTAGCATGTCACAGTTAACTTTCAAGTAATATTATAATATCTTATGTACAATATAAAGAGCACTATACTTTTATCTTCCATATACAAAAGTCACTAAGGATAATACGTTGTTTTCTTTTTCTCCATTCCAGTACTTGTGATTTTTATGTATTATTCTACCTACACTATTCTCATTGTTCTACCTAGACTTCTAGTTGATGGCTTCAAAGAAGTGATTGAAAAATATATTTCCAAAATGATTCTCAGTGTCATGTGTAAATGCTTCAGTAACTTACCATTAAATGTGACATTATCTGTAGGTTTTCAAAAAGATCATGTTAATAAATTTTAAGACTAACATGCTGGTTACTATCTTTATGAATTTTACTAAGAAAATTGTTTAAAAGGATCCTGTGATTTTATTTATTTTGTTAAGCTGGTAAATTATATGGCTTGATTTTTTGTTGGGATCTTAAGTCATGCTTGTATTCCTGGAATTATACTCCGGTGGCCATGACATATGGTTCTTATGTGTCACTCAAATGGGTTTAACTTAGCATTGTAGCATCCCTGCTCCTGTGATTTATAACTGATAACCTTTCTTTTCTACACTGTATTTAATTTATAGATTTATTAAGTAATTGTTTTGATTTATAGTAATCTCTTTCTCTCTAAATATTAATTCATTGCATTTATATTATATCTATGGTTTCAGTTTCATATAGTTTAAAATTTCTAATAATTTTTTAAAGCATGGATTGTCTATAGTATATCACCTGCATTTTGGGGAGATTTTTCTAATCATCTTGATTTTAAAGGTTGCCTGCTGCTTTTACTCTTGAAAGTTGCTTTATGATTCCATCCACAGTCAAATTACCACAATTATGGTAATTTTTCCTTGTGCATTTGAGAAAAATATGTTCTGTTGTTATTATTTGCAAGATATTATATATAGTAGAAAATAATCAGCTTCATTAATTATGTAGTTTAGACATCTATATCGTTCATAATTACATTGTCTTTTTACTAACAAATCTTGAAAAATGTGTATTAAAGTGATTTTGCATTTTTTCAGCACTATTGAACCTGTTATTTTAGCTATATGTACTCAGAAGCTGTGTTGGTAGGGAAATCTAGGTCTGACATGGTTTAATATTGTGCTAGTATCTTTGCTTATTTATGTTTTGAAATATCTGTTTTACATAAATATGCTTTCTCTTCAATTTATGCTAATATAAAGCATACAGCTCATTTGATTATAACGTGGGGAGAAATTTATGTTTCTCTACTTTTATTTTTAAAGAAAAGGCAAGTAAGAAATACATTGTTATTCTTAAGTTCTTTAATTTTATTTTGGTTAATATTCCTTGACATATTTTCCACTTTATTTTTTCAGGTTTTTAAGTAGTTATCAAAAAATCTACTGTAAATTAATTTTACTTTAAGAATCTGTATTAGTCATTTACCTGCAATAATTAGCCCAATTATATTTGTTGTAATCATTATTTATACCTATATTCTTTCAATTCTCTATTTTAAACATTATAAATTTTTGCCTTTTCTTGTTTTTCTTTGTCTTTTCTTTTTTTATTTTTTTGGAAAGGAGGAAAGGTTTAAAGCATTCTTTAATAGCTACCTACATTTTAAATAGTTAAATAGCTACCCTAAATATTCCAACACATATCCTAAATTTGCTGAAATCTGAGAAAAAAAATCACAAGTATAATTCACTTACTACATTTTGCATTTTATTAAAAAAACATTGAAAATATCTATACATTTTAGCCATCAAAATTCTTTTTACTAATAAATGTTGGCATGGATGTTGTAAAAAAGGCACCCTCCAATCTTGTTTGTAGAAATGTAAAGTAGTACAACTATTAAGGAAATCAGTATGGAGATTTCTCAAAGAACTAAAATTAGAAAATCCATATAACCTAAGTCTTCTATGTATCTTCTCCCAAAGAGTCAAGGCATCATGCTATAACAATGTATGAACACTGATGTTTATAGCACTACAAGGGTAGATTTATTTTAGATGGGAAAAGGTCCAGGGGCCAAGGACAAGGAGTGAGGGGAAGGGCATGGAGAACTAGATGAAGTGAAGTTATGTCAGTTACAAGGTCCTAATAAGCTCAATGATTGTGGACATTGTATGCTTCAAACATGAACTAAGATTAATAGTAGAAAAAATGAAAAGGGGGAAATGGAAATGAGGAGGAGAGAGAGGAAAAAAAGGGTGTTAAAGAGTTCTCTTGAATTTTATTTTTATCAAACTTTTTAAGTTTTCATCTGGAATCTTCTCAAAAAAATTAAAAATCTTCCTTTAGTGTGTTGAAATAATATTTAGGTGAGATTTGCCAAAAATGAAATCTTTCAGTTTTGTTCATCTGAAAACACTATTTCACCGCTGTATAATTTTCACTGGGAGAATAATTCTGATTGGTGATTTATTTTCTTTCTCAACAAAGTTGTCATTCCATTGTCTTTTAGAGTCCATTATTCATGCTGAGAAATTGGATTCCAGACATCATTATTCTCTTTTCTTTTAAAGAATTGAGCTTTATTATGCTTTGGATTTTGTTTTGCATTATTTATATGGTGAAACACAATCCTTTGACCTTTAGAATATGACATTTTTTAAAGTAAGGATGTGGAAGATAAAACTACTTAAGATTAGGTCATCTGCATTAGAGTTATCTAACCCAATATGACTGGTGTTTTCACAAAAAAAGGCAAACTTAAATGCAGAAATATACACAGGGAAAATTTAATGTGAAGATTAAGTTAAAGTCTGGACATGTCACATGCCTATAATCCCAGCCTCGGGAGGCTGAGGCAGGAGGATTGCTGTGAGTTCAAGTCCAGACTTGGCTATAAAGTGAGTTCAAGACCAGCCTAAGCTGTATAGTGAAACCCTGTCTCAAAAAGACAAAAAAGAAAAAAAAAAAGGAAGGAAGGAACAAAGGAATGAAGGAATGAAGGAAGGAAGGAAGGAAGGAAGGAAAAGATGAATTTAGATGTCCAGCTAATGTAGCCAAAACTAAACAATGTCAAAGACTGCTAGAAAATCATTAGAAGCTTGAAGGAAGACATGAGACATATATTTCTTTTACAACCCTCAGAAGAAACCAATTAAGCAGATATTCTAAGCTTGGACTTCTAGAAAACCTAACTGGGATACAATGAATTTCTCTTGTTTAACATACCTAGGATGTATTTTTTTTTTTTAAGTTGGAAGTCCTACCAAATTAATACAGATTTTTATCAGAGGATTTTTGTCTTCTATTTTTCAGTAGCTTCAGTATGACTTCTATTTTTCAGTAGCTTCAGTATGACACACATGATGTACATTATTTTTCATTGATTTGCCCAAATTTTTGTTTGCAAAGCTTTTTGTAATATTTCATGTATTTTGATATTGATTACTTTCATAGTTTCTAAATTCTGTGTTTGCTAGTTATGAAGGTGGAAATTAAAGCTAAGTTACACCTTCCCAGTATGCCCATCAAGACCAAGTGGACATGTATGGCAGGCCCAAAAACAGAACATTTCTTCCTTCGTATAACTGATAACCTAACAATGTAAATTAAGATGTTCAGACTCCTTCAGCAAACCATGATGTCACCCAACCTTCCAGTCATAGGCTCCCGATCTAGTTCTGGACCTCCCCACTCACTTCCCTTTAAAAGCCCAGAAATCCTGCTAAGCTGGGCTCTAACTCTTTGAGCTATATCTTAGTCAGAAGCCCACTGGTGTAATAAACTGCCTCCTGAACCTCATTGGTGTCATTCTTGCCTTCATTTGTCTTTTTTTTTTTTTTTCTGAAACAGTTACATGGAAAACAGTACTAAATAGGGTCAGGTCAATTTTCTATGGTTCTTTATTCTGTCTTTATTGTTTTAGAAGCCCTTAGTCAGAAGAGTTACTTAAGATTTTTTTTCCAGATTTATTGTTGAGAATTCATGTGCTACCAGTCTGCTTTTCCGCTGTGTCTTTGCTTATAAACATATATATCTTGAGACTATAGAGAGTGAAATGCTTTTAATTATACCTTTTCCTATCAACATTAGGTAGTAATTATCATATTTTAGTGTATTCTCTTCCAGATGTTCCTTAGAAGGTAGCTTATCCATTACACAAGCACACATGTGTTTACACACACACACACACACACACACACACACACATCTCATACTTTGGATAATATCAAGTTATTAAACATACCCTATGAAATTCAAAATTGAAAATCCTTACCTTTGTAAGAGGAGAAAATATACATAGAAGCCTCCATTCTACAAAGTAACTTTGTTGAGTGACTGAATTCATGTAAAGGACGATGCACTTTTGCTAGTAGGAGGTTACTAAGCGTGGGAAAGTAAGAATTGGAGAAACCAGTTTTCATGCAGCTAATTCTCTGATCTTTTGCTCAATAATGAAACTTCTTTTAAAAAACTACCTTAGGATGGAATGTAAAATCACTTATAGGGGAGAATGTCTGTTACTAAATTCACTATCTTTGTAAGTTAGTCTTGACATTCTGCTCTTTGTGCACATATTAATTTGTTTTGACTTTTCCTTTTCCCTATGTTGATATAACTTGCTTTTGTCTCAGAACTAGTATATATAAGTTTTGGTCTCTATTAGTATAGCTATTGCTTTTCTTCAGAAAATACTTACACTCTCCATAAATACCTTTCTATTCAAACAGCAGTATTCACTTAGTAAAGTAGACAGCTTTTTTGGAGTTTGTTTACTTTATATATATTTTTTATTTATACCTACATTTTAAATCTTTCAGTTGTACACATCATTGTTATGTTTTCCTAACCCATTACATATTGTAGAATAAATATTTTATCAAATAATTTTCCTGTTTTGTTCACTGCTGTGTCTCATTAGTGCAGAAAACCCTCATACACAAGAAGTGCTCAGCAAATATTAAGAGAAAAAATACAAAATGAACTATTATTTTTCTTAACCAATTAGTATTAGTATTATATTGCATGAAATTGCTACAACTCAATTAAATCTCTATCATTTATTCTGTACTGTTGGGTACTGTATAGATACATCTTTGCACGTTTTTAAGTCATGTTCTTCATAACATTTCAGCTGACAATGGATTACACATGCAATAATGAATCCTTGAGATTATAGAGAACTTAAAAATTCCTGCAGTCTAGTGACATCATAGTGAGGATAGTATCATAGGGAGATGCATTACTCACTTTTGTGATGAGACTGGTATAGATAAGCCTACTGCATGCTGGTCATATCAAAGGGTAGCACATAAAGTTACACACAATGCTTGCTAATGGCAAAGGACTAAATGACTGTTTATGTATTTATTATAATTTCATTGTAATTTTACAGTGTACAACTACTTATGAAAAGGTCATGTGGTAAAACAGTATACTCTGTTACATCAGCAGCAGCTTCACATATCTTGAGTTTAATATGTCTCTTGGTTGCATCATTTTCTCTAGCACTTGATTTAATTTCACGTTGTTTTCATCACAAAGCAATAGACTCTAGTACTTTATATACATATATTTATTCATACTTATTTTTAATCTATATTTACATGTTTATCAAGATTTTATTGCTCAGTATATATAGCATATAACTTAGATGTGTAAGAGGCTGTAGGATCTAGGTTTGAATAATTACACAGTACGTTTCATCAATATTATATCACCCAATGATAAATTTCTCAATGTTGCCTTGTTACTATAGGACATACAGTCTTATTCATGTAGTTTTCATTCCTAGATTAGTGGTTGCATACATATGTTAGAGCTTTGAAATTATCAATTTGTTAAAATAAGCCCTTAAAATATTTATTTATGTACTCAAATACTAAGTTGGTAGTCTAACTGGTGAGTTAAAATAAAAATCTCAAATTAATGATACACAAATAAGGAAACAAAATGATATTCTGCTAATTCAGACTCCTGCACTGAAACTGGGCCCAGCTTAAGATTTTAAAGACCTTAACTTTGGGGCTGGTAATGTGGCTGGGCCATAGGCTGCCCTTTTGTGCAACCTGCCTTGTCGTATGATGTTAACCACCAATCATAGGTGACACTGATGGAGTGGCTTAAGTAGTTGAATGTGACAATTTTGTCATGTAAAGGTCCCAGTGACAAATAGAAAGCTGTACATAACCACACTCGGTGGAACTTCTAGTTTGATGCTCCACTGATATAATAGTTTATCAGGACAGCTTTCCAAGCAGGCTGGTCTCCTTGACCTGGTTTTACCTGTCCTTGTCTATCAGCATATTGATTTGACAGTGTGTAGCAGAAAGTAGAGACAGATTTTCTCTTTGTATT
The DNA here is from genome assembly GCA_002564305.1 of Octomys mimax. NCBI lineage: Eukaryota > Metazoa > Chordata > Mammalia > Rodentia > Octodontidae > Octomys > Octomys mimax. The sequence goes on from NDGM011196171.1 coordinate 9,992, forward strand.
TGCATTGAAGATCTTTTGGTAATGGTTTTCTTGGGGTGATTTGTTAGGTTGCCTTAGGTTCTTCATGAAAATTGTCTATTTATAATAATGTGCTTATTTAAGGAAATCAGTCTTGCATTCTGAAAGGCTTCTTGGGTGAACATTATTTTTATTTCCTGTCTATAGTTTCTTGGAATGCAGGTCATTGAATGAGCTGGAATCATGGAATTTGATAGATAGATAGATAAATAGACAGATAAACAGACTAAGACAGACAAATATAGGTTCTTAATATATGTACATATGTAGATTTAAATCCCAGGTCATTCCAAAGGCTGTTGTGGTTTACATTACCCTATTTCTTTTGTTCAAACTGTTAAGTTCTCCAAACACTGTTCACATGAAATGATTTTCCCACTTACTGTGTTGAAAATTCTTGTGTAATATAAATGATGTTTTAAAATAGGAGAATTGCATATCATCTAGCTGGTGCCTAGTGGTATACCTGAATAAATTTGAGCTTAAAGGTCACACCATATGCTTCTAGGGATGGCTCCCAGGTTTCCATTTATATTTATAATATTCTTCCAGTAGCACCCGCCTACCAATTAAAGGCATTTTGAACAAACTGCCAGCACTTAAAGTCTAGAATCTTAGCTTAGGTTGATGGTATGCTGAAACTTAAAACTTTTTTTTTTATTTTCTCCTCCTCAGTATCTTTATCTTTTTTTTAGCAAACATCAACAAAGTCTTAAGTTGCTGACTAGAGGAGTGAGTAGTGAGACACTATTCATTAGAAGCAACATTACAAGGCTATATTTCTTGTGTAGAATTTGTTCATTTTTCACTCATTTATTGAACATCTATAATTTGTCAGCTACTGCGCTCTGCCGATACAGATCGAAAAGAACAGACAACTTTCCTTCCCTTATAGCACTTTCAATGTAGATGAAAAATTACTGTTGTATTAATTTCAGTTTGTGGAGACTGTTATGAAAAGAACATTCAAGTATCGGAATGGAAAGTTAGAGTGACTTCTTTATATGTGATGGACTGGAAAAGCCTACCACAGGGGTGACATTTGAGCTAAGACTTAAATGATGAAAAGAGACAGCCTGTGAACACTTGGAGAGGGAGTATTTCAGGAAGCAAGTGTAATGTTCCAATGTGGCAATAGCCTAGCATATGAAACAAAGGGAAGTACCACTGTAGGGCAGGCAAGGTACAGGAGGGCATTTGGAGTGGGACAGAAGAGTGGAATATGGTGTTTGCAAATAGAACTAACAATATTCATTAAAGAAGTAGAAATATGGGGAAGGTGGCCAAGGGTCCTAAGAGTAAGTCCATTTTATTTGGACTGAGCAACAAAAAATATCTAAGTTAAGTAAAATGAGGAAGAATGATTTTGAGGAACATTGAAAGAATATACAGGACTAAATGAGCAAGAATAATATATTTGGGCTGGGGAGATAGCTCAGTAGAATAAGTGCCTGCCTGGCAAGCACAAAATCCTGAGTTCAATCCCCAGTACCACACACACACACAAAAAGAATATATTTGACATGGTTGGAACACATAAAACTTTAGATCTACAATAATCATCCAAATATGGTTAAGTATAGTAGCATGTGACATGTGCATATGTCTGAACTGGCAACTTACCTGTAATGACATTTTTAAAAATTTTTTCTCATTATTAACTTTATTGAAAATCAATAATTATAATAGTACATAAAAAATTATAGACAAATATTGAAATGTGAAGGATATAAGATATAGATAGAGTGAATTTTAGAGTAATAATTCTGACATGAATGCATTGCATGAGATTAATAATAGATTGCACATTGAAAAAATTATTTACAAACTTAAATAAATATGAAAATAAAAATTGTCTAAAATAAAAATAAAAAAGAATTTACAAATTAGTTGTAATAGTTCACTCTGTTGCAAAATCAAGAAACTTATATTCATATAATTAGAATTCTCAAAGTAGAAAGGGGTAGGCAATAA
>NDGM011196176.1:0-16595 GCA_002564305.1 Octomys mimax
TTTGCTAAGCTTGTTCTAAGTAGGTGCTTTAGACCACTGAGCCATCTCACCAGCCCCTGACCCCCCCATTTAAATATGAATGATTTATTTCTTCTTGATTTCATATATTCACATAAAAGAATTAGACATTCATAATTCTTCCACGAAGAGATCCACTACAAGATTCATCTCAGATATCTCAGGGAGCTAGATGTCTTTACGTAGTAACTTTTCCCTTTTGATGACATGTGCCCAGTGTCCATCTCTGATTCCAACAGTCAGTCTCAGAGATGTATGCTATTTCCTCCTGTTTGCTACCTTCTTTCTTTTAGAGATGATGTTGTCCTTGTACATTTACGTTTTCCCCTTCGTTTTCCTCGCTGCCACGATGAGTACCTAATGAAAAGTATCATCATGATAGTGCCTTCTACCAATGTGTCCACAGCAACACAGGGATTCAGGAGCAGGCAGGGGTCTTCTCGCACTGTCCTCACCTTCCCCTGCCTTCCCTAGGCACCTGTGTGGCAGAGACACAGTGGCTTCTCTTCTTCATTAATGCGAGGGTATAGACACGGTAGATCACAGAAGCCCGCAGAACTTTTCATGTATAGGCTTATCCTGCCAATAGTACAGAATTCATTTTGCAGAGATAAAAACAACTGTCTATTCCAGAAAAGATTTAAAATTCATTAGGTAGCACAAATCATTATTTATTTACTTATCCATTGAGAAAGCAGTATTAATAGTTCAGATGCATTCAAATTCAAATAGTATTGTAATCATAATCTAATCTCATCTGTCTTACTAAAAGCAAAGATGCCTACAAGGTGTTTATTTTATTATTTTCATATTTCACTTATTTTTATTTTATTAGTAATGCACCTTACTCATATTTTTCTTCACAATGATCGAACTTTACCTAGTTGATCAAATCTTAAGCCTCAAGATTGATGATATTATAGTTTTGGTTTATCTTAAAATTCAAAGTGCCAGAGTGCATAAAAGTACACTAGCTAGCATAGAGTTTGGGTTGTGCCCTAGGAGACAGCAGAGAGCTCTGAAACCCATATGGAGAAATGAAAGCAAAAGCTCTCTACAGCTCATGTTTTATTTAATTAGTAATATTTCTGCAGGAAGAGAAGCAATGCTGTAACTTACCTTCTATCAATGGAAAATAAATATTTTATTTTGACAGTACTGCATGACATAAATGTAAAACTCACCTTTATCCTCATTATATGTAGGTCAAAGTTTCTGACTTTTAAGACAATACTAAAATACAGTCATAAAAATACAATCACGTAGAATGCATATAACCTCTAGAACTAATTAACAGCACATTTTGTGTGTCTATTCAAACAGATTAATATGATTATTAAATCACATATTCTAATTGAAAAACTAAACAATTGAAAGGTAAGGCTATCAATTAAACATATGGGAGGTTAAGAAAAGTAAATCTTTACTCAAATATTTGTTTAAATGTTTTAAACATAAGACCTTTTAATTAAAAAGTAGTTTAATGGAAATAAAAAAACCGTTTGTTTGTTTTGGTTTTTTTTTTTTTTTACTATTTTATAGTTTACATGTCAGAAGCATGACATGATTAGTTTTAAAAGTCATTGAAATCACAATTAACTAAGTTTAGATTCTAATTCAGAAACATTGGCGTCTAGGCTATTGTATTTTCCATAGTTCAGTGAAAATATTTCTTCATTGGGACACTTGTTAAAAAATAGAGATCTTAAAGTCCCTAGCTCTTAAGGTACTAATTCTTAAACCAAAAAATATATACTAAGGCACTACTTCTGAATACTTCACAAAATTTGCCTGAAATACAGAAATACTTGGGGCTGGAGAAATAGCTCAGTGGCATAAGCACCTGCCTTGCAAATGCAACATCCTGAGTTCAATTCCCAGTACCAAAACAAACAAACAAATCTGAACAGAAATTCTATGTATTTTATATAGAATTCTATATATTCTATATATTTTATATATATTCTAAATATTTTATATTTATCTCAGATCAGTCTAGTAGTTTCATTAGACTAAACTTATAACCACATTTGCTAAGAACTAAGTTATTTGAGCAACAACCCAGACTACAGCAGGAGGATTACGGGGAGATGTAGAAAAGCAGTAAGCACCAACATCGGCATGGTTTTCTGTTTAAATTTAATCTAAATCCACTTTTTCAAATACACACAAAGTAAATAATCCAAATGACAAGTGCATACTGTTTTTTCAAGACATGAATGACATAGAGATTTTTTTCCTTAGGAAAATGGAAAACAGTGCCACATATATTATTCAGATAATGATTATAGAGTCCAATAAATAAAACATGATAGTGTGTATGACAAATAAATACTTTATATAAAGTATTTAAACAACACAAATCTATAGGGAGAGATGTCATCACAAGTGATTACCCAGTAAGATTTTTTAAAAATTAGTCATTATGAAATAGTTGGTATTTGGCAAAGCGCAGTAGAAAAAAAAAAACAGAACCACAATACATTGCATGCCATAATTTGTGTTCAGGAAGCCCCTTGCTTTTCTTGGCTGTTAAACAATTTCTCTGAAGTCTAGTATGAGCAGCCTCAATATCACCTCATGCAACCAAAAAATTTATCATGCTTGGAAGAAGAGCCTAAGACAACATCAATCAGTAAAATTTGCATTCAAATGACAGAGATATGGTAATATTTTTATTCATTTGAGAAATTTTTATGTCATTAAAAATCACATGCAAATAAAATGTGAAATCTAAGAATAGTAAGTACTGTTAAATCAAAGTGAAATGAAATTAGTATCTTTATTTCAGTGAGATTTAAATTGGCCCTCTAATTTTAGTCAACAGTACACCAAAATTCAAATTGCTCTTTGATACTCAAAAGTGTGCCTTAATAGTGATAAATGAATGGGTAGTATTACAAATTAATAAAGTTAAAGTAAATTCAGCTGTCCCTGAATTTAACAAAAGAAACATGTAATTAGAATGTAGTGGAGGGAGCACTTTTGCACACAGCTACACTATAAGAAAACTATGTGAATAACTATGAATGTAAGTTCCATTTGCTTTATTTATTCCAAATATCATTTACAGCATAGAGTAAGATGCTCTAGACAACCACATCAATCAGGGGGTCTACCGTCTTATTTTTAACAGTAGCCTTATATAAGCTCACGATGGTTTCTACACAAGTGTCTTCTCTTTCATAAAATAAAAGTAAATATTGAGATAATTCAGCCTTGTAAAGGAACAATGTTTGTACTATATATTGTTTCATATAAACTTTGTACAATATTATAATATTAATTATTACAAAAATGTCTGCAATTCTCCATTGGGTCTTTGTGGTAGAAATGTCTCTTCCTTCTCCTTTTTAAAACTTAGTTTATGTTAGCAATACCAAAATAGTGATATTTTTTGGGAAACTGGTATATGAATATAATGTGTCTTAATAAATGTTAGCTCCACTAAATTTTCCTCAGCCCTCCCCTTCTGCTTTTTTAAGAATAAATCTGTAGCTCACTTCTGGAAGCTTATAGTTTTGCTGTGTTCTTGGACCACTGTGTGATCCTGAGATAGATTCAAGTACAGGACTCGAGATAGCTGGTGTATGCACACACCATAACAAAATTCCTAAAGAAAGAGGGAAGTTTATCCCAGGAAGAAAGAACACTATAAACAGAGATGAATAGTCCTAGCTAATCCAAAACTAGCCAGCTCTCAACTGTCTTGCAAACACAACACGGAGAAGACCATACATTTGTGCAAGGTTGTAGGGCTTAGATCTCAAATGGCCCCCGAAAAGTCACCTGTGATGACAGGTGGGGCTTTTGGAAGGTGATTGGACTGGGGCATAATCACTAACTTGCTGTTAGCAGGTAGGGACTGGCTGACAGAGTGTCACTGAGTGCAGGACTTGGGAGGGTAGAGTCCTGTCCCCAGCTCTTCCTTTCTCTTTCTGCTTTTCGGAGACTACTGCACAAGTGCGTTTCCTTGGCAGCTTGTCTTTCCACCTTTCCATTTCTGTGTTGGAGCTTGCCAATCATGGACTTAGACTTGTGAATCTCTTAGAAAAAAAAAAAAAAACCTCTTCTTGCTTCAATGTGGGTCTAAGGTACTTTAACTAAGGAGTAAGAAAGTCACTGAAACATGAGGTATGATCCAAAAATATATCAAGTGTCCAAATTTTTTAAAAAGTTAGTAAAAGACACAGTGCTATTAATCCTTAGTAAAATCCTCATTCTCACTCAGAACACACATATCCAATTATTTTTGCTTTTTTAAAGTATTTCAGGATGTTCTTTCATGTCCAGAACTGATTCAAAATGGTTACCTTTCATAGTCATTTTGACTAGAGAGAAGAGTCAGGTGTCTCATAGCCTCAGGTGCTGTGAATAAGATGGACAAAATTCACTGTAATGTTTGTAAGCCTGTTGTTCAGTTGGGTGGCTCTTGGCACCACTGTTCAGCATAAAAATGATTAATCTTCCTAAAGCAAATCACTAAAAATTACTTCTAAAAGAAGTCTCACTTCTGTCTCTTTTGAGAAGCTTCCATCTTCATTGGCACCATGGACATCATCTTCTCACTTTCACTGAAGCCCCTCAAAGCCTCCTGATGTGGACCCACACAGGGCTATGTCCTTGACCGGATGCCCCTGAGCTCCAGCAAGCAGGCAGAGCTTCTGCACAAGTCCACACCTGACTGTGTCAAGCCACTGGAGGCCAATTCTGCAAATCTTTATTGTTTCATATATTTTATATTAAGTGTGTTTCTCTACAGAACATTGATTGATGCAAAAATACATAATATTTTGATTCCATATCCATCCTTGAGCCCTGACCTTGTTAGCCAAGCTCAGCCTTGCTAAGCATCACTCCTGAGAAGACCAAACAGGCTACTACTTATTAACAAATTGTTAGCATTTCTTAGAAAATAAATAACATTAACCCAAAATATTTCATCAATAGATACATGATCATGTAAAATGTATATATTCTTAACCAGCCCTAGTAATGTAGAAAACAAAATGGGAAAAGTCAACAAACTTGGTCAAGATTAATAGGTAGAGATCAAGGCATCTACAATTTCGTAAGGCTCAAAATTGCTCCTACAAATCAAATTACTATAAGGTACAACCATCTTTAAACTATAAATTAGTATTGTTATTATGGGATAGCATTCATTAAATATAATCTAACATATATATATATATATATATATATATATATATATTTATGTGTATGTCTGTATATTCAATAGAGAAAAAGATAACTTTTCAATGCTTAAAATCATTGCTAAATATACCATTGATTTAATTTTAAACTGAGTGCACATTCACTTGTCTGTATATTTCTTCAGTTTCTTTATCCTCAGATTATCTATTTGCATATGGGTCTTATAACACAAGTCAGTAGCAAGAAAGGGAAAATATAAATAGATGTATAACTCATGCATGTTATGAGGTTGTGACCATTAACTTCTGTAGTGTCAATTTGATTGAAATAAGAAGTTCCCATGTGATTCCTGAAGCACACTTCTGGGTGTGTGTTGCTGGAGTGTGGATGAGAGATGCAGCATACTACCTGATTCCTGGCCCAGCTTCTCTGACACTGTTCCCTGCTCTGATTCCTGGCTGTCAAGAGCTAAGTAACTGTGCTCCTCCACACCATTATCCCATGATGCTTCTGCCCTGTAGCCAGTCAGACACAGACTGAACCCCTGAAACTATGAGCCCAATTAAAGTTTTCTTTCTTCAAATCATAGGCAGAAGGTATTGCGTCCCAGCAGTAAGAAATATTGTCATCTCAGGGTTGTATAGTAAAATTAACAAGAATCTCTTTCTACCCCAACATGTGAAAAACTTTCAGTGGTTTAGCATCTACCTTTCCTCAAATTACTATTTTTAATATATGAGTGTCTTGGAGGGGCATGCTAAATTTTCACATAATGAAATCCTTGTTTGGAAAAAATAGATTGATTATTAAACAATTTTGTTGGGGACATAGCTCAATGGCATAGCACCTGCCTGGCAAGCACAAGATCCTGAATTCAATTCTTGGTACAAGAATAAGACTATTCACGGGGATTTGTGTTTTATATCCAATTACATGTAGAGTATAACATGATTCTAATACATTTAAGAAACATTGTGATTTGTAAAATGAGTTATTATAACTTCATATATCATTTGTTGTATTTTAAAGTAATGAAATTTGGGATCATCATATTATCTGTCCTTGAACTTTGTTTTTATTATATTGTGGGTGTCTAACGGTATTTATACTCTAGTATCTAGCCAAATAAGGAAAAGTATGATAATGTGAATTATATAGACATTGTTATTATCTCTAGGACCAGAAAGAAAAGAGAAATCCCTCCTCTTTTTTTTCAGCTAGGAGTAAAAGGCATATTATAAGAGAGCAGTAACACAAATAATCTAAAATAAAATACAAAGATGCATGTATTTATTCAACATGAAATTTATTGAATATGGAATGATTTGAAAATAATGTTTTGCTTTCGTGTTGTTGGAAACTTAGGATTTTTTCATCACCTAAAAATTTTTATCAAAACATAACTAGGTTTATCATCAAAACCAGCCCCCAAAGACTTGCATAAGCACACATTGTACAGCAAGTTTACAACAAGTAGTAAAGAATGACATAAGTGAATGAGAATTCTTGAATACTATGTTCATTCAATATATATTTGCATCTGTAGCATACATATAGAAAATTACTTGAATTTACAAAAAAACTGCTTTCACTGTACTAAAATTTGAAACTGTCACCACTGTTAAAATAGTTCTTTTGTCCTGAAAGACTGTTTTCTATTGAGAACTTCATGAGTAGTGACATGCTATTGAGCTTTACTTGTTTCTTATGTCTTTCCAAGAATAATTTACACCTTGGAAATGAAGGACCATATTTTCTCCTTCCCAGAGTAAATCCACAGATGGGAGTTGTCAGTGATTCCTTATAAATTTAAGAAGTAGACAGGCTGTTTATCAAAGGCCTATCGGAGTGATTTTCCACCCATAACATTTGATGGCGTAAAAAATAATTCCTCTCTTCCTTCTCTTCTCACATCCTTGACAGTAGCATCACTAGTGACATGACATTAGTGTTTAGAATGTCCATCATGAACAAATAAATCATTCACGGACATTATGAACAAAACTTCAAAAAAAATTTCACAAGTAGTCTGCAGAAACTAAAGAAAATATATCAAGATAACAAGGAAGAACTGTTCTATGATATCATTTATGTGTGACTTATTCATAATAGTGTCATCTGTGCTTTTTTAAAATTTGAGATAGGGAAAATTTAATTCCAAGGAATAATTTCCCATAAACACAAAAATCACACAAACTTTCACATTTCAATGGATATTTCTTTACATAAGATATTTATTATTCTTATAACATCATCTGTATCTCCTGTGTAGATATTTTGTTAGTAATAAAATAATATATATGAAGGACATAACCTTTTTTGGCTACTTTCTTAAATACTGTCATTCTCACCTAATGATGGTAATATGGTTTTAGTAGCTAAGTCATAATTAAGATAGTGAAATTCCTAAGACATAATAGAATCCTGATAATAAGCACATATTATAAAAAGGGTAAAAGAAATTATTGTTCTGGAGTAAGTCATTGTATTATCAATCATTTTTCTCTCAAATTTTTATTTTATAAGTTTTAGCAAGAAATGTATTGCATTCTAAAAGACATGTCATTCTTGCAGAATACATGCATTCACTAATGAGCACTTAGAACCAATATAATATATATATATATTATATATATATATATATATCCAATTTAACATTCACAACAATTAAATTACCTCCTGTCTACTCATTATTAGCTGAAGAATTGTACCCTTTTGAAAGAGTTTGACAAAAATTAAGACATTGTGAACAAAGAATCCCAGATAAGTTGCAAGGGAAAAAAAGAAGCTAGTGTGATTTGAATCTCATTCAGTTCAATTAAACTCTAAGTTTTAATAAAAATCATTATAATTTCTCAAATTTTATTGTCTCCTAAGTGTTACGCTTAACATTTTTAAGAGTGGAGCAAGGGGGCCTGCCCCTTAGCTCAGTTCTTTAAGTGGCTGCTTCGACAAAGCAGTTAAGCTCAGGTTGCTGTGGTTCAATCCCCACAACTCAAGCCAGCCAAACCTGCCCTGAAGGCATGCGGAGCAAAAAAAAAAAGAAAAAAAAAAGAGTGGAACATGTATGTATCTCTCTGTGTGTACATGTGTAAGTGAAATCTAGTATCTTGTTCAGTTAACTAATAATAGAAACCATGGTCCTTTCTCTTTTTATCTCTCTGTCTACAGATATTTTAAATAGGGATCAGTGTACCACCAATGTCAGGGTTAGAGGCAATGATGAGTATATTGCACTAGCTCTGGAATCTAAGGGCTGTGATGCAGTCCAGTTCTGGAGCATGTGCGCCACTGGTATGCCCAAAGCTCGTACAAATTCATTATCACTTTCACCCAGTTTCACACAAAAGTCACATTCTCCGAAAGGTTTTGGCTTTTTTGTGATATCAGAGATTAAATTAATGACCTTCATACTAAGCTACATCTGCAGACGTTTTTCTTCAATTTTTAATTTTGGACAGGTCTTCCTAAGTCATCAAACTGCCCAGGCTGGACTTGTACTGGAGAACTTTTTTTTTCACTTCCCAGAAATATGTGATTACCTGTTGTGTCATTGCTCTTGCAAGCTTTTCTTAGTCAGAAACAACTAGTTCTTGTATTTGAAGAAGACTGTATAGTCACCCAGTATTTCCTCTTCTGCCCTTTCTGTCACAATCATTCATTTGCTACAGAATCTTTATAATTAAGCTAATGCATTTCTTGTGTACCATATGTGGATTACTAGTGTGTTGTTCAAAGGTGGAGGAATAAAGCATCCATATCTATATCTCTATCTATCTATCTATCTATCTATCTATCTATCTATAGACCTGATCTTGAATCTTATAAATGATAATTACATATTTATATTGCTATCTATGTATCTCAGTCACTTTTCCGTCATTCCTGAGAAAAATGCCCTACACCTAGAAATAAGGAAAAGTTTAATTAGCTCACAGTTTGTGGAGGTTTCAGTCCATACTAAGCTGGCTCCAAGGCAGATTGGCACATGGCAGAAAGCAGCAGTTCATGGTGGCTGCAAAACAGCAAGAGAAAGATGGGAGGAGTAGTGTCCACAGTGGCAACGGAGAGCAAGTCTGTCCTCCTTATATTACACTCAGGTTATCCACGGAGGCTGGGTGTATTACTTATACTGATACTCCCAGCAGCAGCAGCACTCATACCCATAATCCTAAGGGACACGAATTAATCACAAACTTTAGAAGTCCTCCTTTGACTGCATGAGGTTTTAGCAGGACAACTAGTCACAAAACATAACAATACATTTTCTATAACTGTTTCTGTGGTAACAGCAGCCATGTTGTTTGCATCACCATTTTTCATCTCATGCAGTATCCTCCTCATCAAAGGACCTCAATAAAGATAGAATTTGCTAAATAGGTTATCTTAGTACCAGGATGATGTTACCTTGCAAGAATACAGAGAAAAATAGTGCTTCACAGACTAAAATTATTAAAGTTACTATGAAGCATATGTATATTTATCCATTTCTTACCACATTCAGTTGCTTTCCCAATAGTTATTTCATTTCATGTAATTTGCCAGTTTTTTTTTCAATAGCTGGAATATCCCAGCCTTGAAATCAAGAATGTCACCTAATACTTTATAAAAGAAAATCCAAGGAATAAATAGAAGGAAGTGGAAGAAAAGGAAAGAAGGTGATTTCTAGAGTACCAATAATAATGGTAACTATGTTGCCTGACAAGAGATGGGATTTGAGAAGGTGTGACTGATGTTTATGACTTCAACACTTCAGAAGTCAACAGCTATTTGAATCTTCAAGGAGTTTAGACTGACACATGGAACTAGTCCTCTTAGCTTCTAGTAAGTCCTCAGATTCAGTGAATCAGGTGACTTCTAGCAGGGGGCAATAAATAACTCTTCCTGGTATTCCACCTCAGAAAAAGTACAAAACTTTCTTATATAATGACAAACAAATACTAATATGGTCAGGTCAGGCAGGAAAACTGTATTGATTGCTCAATTCCAAAAACAAATACTCAGGGCTGGGCAAATAACTTGGTGATCTAAGTGCCTGCTTGATAAGCTCAAGGATGTGTACAAGTATAAGCATTTGATCTCCTATACTGCATGCGACAGCCCCGTGTGGTGCCAGCCACTGAAACTGGGTGTGGCGGTACATGCCTGTAACGCCAGTGCTAGGGAGGCTCAGAAAGGAGGATCCCTAAGAGTCGGAGCTGCATAGACCCTATACTAAATAAATAAATAAATAAATAAATATTTTTAAAAAATCAAATAGTAGCTGAGATATGTTAAGTGTTGTATATTTTTAGCAATTGCTTTATCATACTGAGTTATCATTCCACTCAATGTTAAAGCTCTGTTAGGGCCATCCAAATAGCTCAGCAGACTAAAGCACCTGCAAGCAGGCACAGATGCTGGGGTTTCATCCCTGGGCCTGCCATGCCAGCCCCACCTCTGAGGCATGCTGAGATGGAGATTGAGACTGAGAGTGGTGGCACACGCCTATAATCCTAGCTCTTGGGAGGCTATAAGTAGATGGATCACTACAAGTCTGATCTAGTAGTGAGATCCTATTGACCCTTCCCTAAAATACAATAAATAAATAAATAAATAAATAAATAAAGCTCTTTTATTTTGCAAGACAGTTTTTTCCTCATGAAAAAAATTTGTTTTCAAAAATATGTATTTTAGGGGCCAGGGAGATGGCTCAGTGGAATAAGTGCTTCCCTGGCAAGCAAAAGGACCTGAGTTCAATCCCCAGTTCCACACACACACACACACACACAAATGTATTTTAAATAATCTTTCTGTTAACATCTGCTATATTAGTAGCATCTGCAGTAAAGCTCAAAGAACTGTGAACTTTCTTTGGACATTACTTTCTATTCTATCTAGTTTACTGAACTTCTAAGCAAAATTGCAAAGACATTGTTTTTCCTCTGGATATACCATTTTCTGATTGTACATGTTCATAAGAAAGATCTTTTTCAAACTATGCAACCTGGTGTATCACTATTACAATAAAAACTCCACTAGAAAAATACTTCCTGCACAGATCAATTTTCTTATCTGTGGATTTTTTATTTGACTCTATGAAGTCTATAAAATTCTCACATGTCTACTTTAGCCAATGCAACTGTATATAATATGTTTACATATATACACATACACAGACACTATATATACTGTTAAATCATGAGAAATTCTGTATGAGATAGTCTTATTTTGCCCTTCAGAATTCTCTCTTCTATGCCTATGACCCTGAGGTTCCCACTTTATATGGTTTATTATGAATCATCTGGGATAATTTCCAAAAGTATTGAAGCACCGCCAGAAAGATGAGGAATTGTTGAAGAGAACCAGAGAAAGACTGCTGAGTGGGTCAGAAGAATGTCAGCGAAGGTCAGGAAATATCAATCCCAGGAAGACTCTAAACACACACCTCGAGGTCAATGTCATAGCACAACCAAAGCTTTAAAAATATCAAGGTTACAAAAACTACTTTGCATCACTTTTTCTGTCCTTCATTAGTCTAGTTTTCTTAACATTTGTTATTAGTAAGATAAATAGTACAGTAACGGAGACATGCTTCAAATAACTCTGTGGTCACACAATGGTTGCCTATTAATAAGCGCAGTACGAATCAATTATTAAATAAATTTAATAAACAATGGCCAAATATTGTCATTGTTCTTAGCAATATGTTAATCACTCCACATGTATAATTGATCTTTCAATTCTTTAATATTATGCCTTTTTGCTGATACAAAAATAGAGAATGTAAGAACATGTGTTAAACTGGCTAATACCTGTAAGTCAAGTTTAGAACCTGGTGTAGCTCATCCTGAAGTGCTTTCAGATACAGCTAGTGTGAACTTCATAATCTTCTAATGTTGTGAATGTATGTGGTTGTCAAATTATCTCTGTTATTTTATTTTCCTTTGCACTTAAGAGCCAAACTTTGGACCAAAAAGATATGTCTCAGTTACTCTTCTGTCATTGCTGGGACAAAATACCCAACACCCATAATTAAGGAAGAAAAGGTTTGTTTAGATCACAGTTAGTATAGGTTTCAGTCCATACTTGGCTACCTCCAAGGCAGAGTAGCACATGGGCTCCAAGGCACACTGGCACATGGCAGAGGGCAGCAGATCATGGTGTGGAAAACAGCAAAGAACAAAGGGAGAGGTAGTAGCTGGGGCAACAGAGGTATGTCTCTCTCCCTTTCTTACATTGTAATGCAGATTATCTGCCCCAGGGTGGGAGTAGCACTCACACCTATACCCCCTGAATTGGGTCAAGAATTAATCACAAACTCTAGAAGCCACCCCATGACTACATGAGGTTTTTGTGGGACAACTAGACACAAACTATAAGAAGAAAGTATTCAATTTGTATTCTGGCTTTGTGAAAGGTTAAGTGTACCTAGTATTCTTTATACAATATAAATTTTCATGTAAAGAATTTTTACAGTGTCTACATTGTATAGTGTTTATTAGAGTTACTAGTAGAAAATATTTTCATCTCTGATATTAATCTCAGTTTGTTAAAAGTAATATTAAATTTGGAAGCATTAATATTGCTGTAAATTTTGTAGAAATATTTAGAACAGCATCATCAGAAGCTAACCAATAGGATTCATGCAATTCAGATGATTTTGCAATCTAGTCAATCTGGCCACAGATGGATATGGTCCATAGAAATTGACAGAAGAGGATGTAGGCTGTGCCTTTGAGTTGTGAGATTTTGTAACTGTTTAAAAGATTGTATCCTGATCTTGGCCATAATTATATGCTTGTAATATCCTAGGATTATTAAAGTTATTTTTCTTGGTTGTTATCAAAGCATAATTTTGAATCTAAATAATTATATACTGACTTTAAATGATCAATATATCATCTGTTTAACTTCCTGATGCTGAATTCAAAGAGGTTATCATAAGACATTGTTTTGATCCATCAAATAATATGTTATTTGTTTAAAATATTTATTCTGCTCTCTCTTTCTTGCCCAGTGACATCTATAAGAAAGGGCCAAATAATTCATGGCATTTTTCTTTTAAAAAAAAGCTTTTCAACAAACAGTGAGTGATAAACAGATAGTTTCAATGCAACAAATTTTGTGCTCAGAGTATGATAAGAAGTCTACCACATTCTAGAGGCCAAAAACTTAATTCTAGGGATTTTGGACTTATAAAAACTGCCTTTCACAGAAAGCTGATAACACGTATCTACTGCTCTTTTTCACATTAGATGCACAGCTGGCTATATGGACACGGCTATTTGTGTTCTATAATTTCTTTTTCATCAGTTCAGACTGGTATAACTACTTAATCTTTTCACTAAAAAAACAGACAGAAAATAGATTTGTGCACACAGTATGGGGAGCTATTTCCAATGCACCTACTACTAAGAATCCTGTATATATCCCAATCCTTAGATTAAGTCAGTGATCAAGTTATATTTCCTGAATTTATAAAGAAAGCATAAATTGAGACTGACAAAATTGTACCTTCACCAAAATACTTTGGAAAATGATTTGATCAAAAAATGCTTCTAATGATAGAATTTCTCTTTATTCCTATAAATATATTAAAATTTAAAAATTGACTTTACTAGCATTATCATTTTAATATATACATGAAATTCAAACTACAATTGAGAACTTCATACAATATGTGACAAATTCTCAGGAACAAATGGTCACAACAATCTTCAATTCTATAAAATTATAGGGGCCAGGGAGATGGCTCAGTGGAATAAGCGCTTCTCTGGCAAATGCAAGGGCCTGAGTTCAATTCCTGGTTCCACCAAAAAAAAAAAAAAAAGAATAAATAAATAAATTCTATAAAATTATAAAATAGTTTAAGAGTATGCCTAAAATATTCTAAATATCTCAGGAAGGCAAAGGAAAACAGTATTCTCTGTGCACATTTAGGCTAATGGTTTTACAATATTAAAAACCAAAAATACAACTTAAGCAGAACATGAGCCATTCCTAGAAGTAGAGGAGAAAGAGAAACTTGTATCTTCTGCCTTGTTTTATTCTGGACTTCTCCAGTTAAGTATCCTAGATTATCTTTGACAGTTTTTAAGAAATAATTTGGTTATGACATTAAAGCACTTATGAATGAAATTACTGATCTTATAAAAGAGACCTTAGGGAGGCATCTTGACCCCTTTATACCAGATAAGGTAGTCTGTAATCTGGAAAAAAAAAATCCCTGCTTGAACCCAACTATGTTGGTGCCTTGATTTTAGATTTTCACAACTGTGGGAAATAAACTAGTGCCATTTATAAATGAGCCTGTGTATGGGATACTTTTATAAAGGCCTTAGGAAATATGACAATTGCACCATGCTAACGCTGTCCCTCACTTTATTCACTATTCAGCTGCATCCTTTCTTCATCTGTCATAACTACCACCACATAAAGAAAAAATCACGGATGTAGATAAACTCTCCATGATTTAAACACTCCAGCAGAACAAAATATTTATTTTATATCCCACAGTTTGTGAATATATATTTATTTTCTTAGTCCTTTAGTCAAGATATTTAATCCACACCTTTAAGTAATATATAAATAGAAATAAACGGAAAACATCGTTCCAAACAATGTTCATCTTCTAATTCCTAGAAGTTAACATGCCATGTTACTAGGCAAAGAAGATTAAATTTGGGAATTGTATCTCATAGTCATTTGATTTTCACCTTTTGGAGGCTGTGGCTTGAGACACATAAACACTTTTTACATATTACCAGACAGTGCATTTCTTGTGACCGTCTCGGGATTAAGATGTTTGCTGAATTACTTGGGAATGTGTGCTGGGAATAATTTTGTAAGAAATTAAAAAGTACCTTACAAGTGAAAGTGGAAGGTGGAAGAGTGTCTATGTGATTCAGTGTGAGAAAGACTAGAACAACTGCTATCTTACAAATTTAAAAAGGCCTTAAGCCAAGGAATACGGGCAAGGCCAAGGAGCTAGAACTGGATTCTTCTCTAGTGACTAGAAAATAATGTCGCTCAACAGCCTTTCTATCATTAGATGTCAGCTTAGTTATGCGTAAGAGACTTCTAACTCAAATAAATTCAAGGTATCTTTGGCTCTTTTAACCTACTGTCTTGCAATGATAGATATAGTGATATAAAACAAATATTGAGTATTTCCAGTGCCATATATGTATAGTGCTTGTTTGGTACATTAGAGGTCTTAAAAATATTTGCTTAAGAAACAAATGTGTGTGAGAGCTATATTCTATTCTCTGTGTGATATTAAGCTCTTCATCATTTCTTTTTCATTGCATTTCCATTTATCAAAAAATAATTGAGAAAAGAAAAAATGCTTTAAAGAGATTCTTTTATCAGTACAGGTTCCATTGAAGCTACAGGCTATATTATACAAGGCCTGCAAAGTAGGCAGAGGTGAAGTGGGAGTTCAAGCCACACCTTGCACCGTGTGCTGGTTTTGCTTCTGTTAAGGCTCTGAGAGCAGTGGCTTTGAGGTTCTGTGAAGGGCTACCCCAAGAAAGTGTTCAGAACACTAGAAAGTGTTCAGAAACAAAGAATAGCCACACATTTTTGCCTCAAATTAAATATTTTGTTGCTACTTTTGTTGTGATGGCTTCCTTGCAAGGGCTTATTGTATGTTTGTTTTCATGATCCCAGTGTTTATGAAAGAAGGAGGGTTAGATGTGGTTGTCTTAAGCCTCATAGTCGATGGGTCTTCACTGCTAGTCATGAAAGTCAGTGCCTGACACGTGCCAGGACACAGCACACCTGGTCCACCATGGAACTATGGCCACAACCCAGGACCACAGTTTTGTTAGACAGTCTTTTAAGTTTTTTCAGGCAGTGATCTCCCTGCCTTTTCTTCATGGCACTGAGATGTAAAACACAGTCCAAATTCACTGAGGCAAGAATTGATCCCTTAATCAGTTGTCTTTTGTCCAAAAACAGGCTGCCCAAGTTCAAATCATTTTAATATCTGAATATTGCTTGCCTTTCCTTACTTCTACTTCATTATCTTGAAAAAAAGAATAGCAACAGTATTAATCTCAGCATTTTTAACTGTAGCTAGATTTAAAAGACTTAATGTGTTAAAATTTATAATACCATCTATCTTGTGGAAACACCCTGCAAATTAGCTCTTATTACAAAAGGCTCCAAAATTGCCACTTACCTCTTCTTAGGGAGATTTTTGTGTGGATGGAATGACTTTTTGCTTAACAATAAGTGGTAATTGCTGAGATAACCATGGGAGCATTTGCAATAATAGTGGTTCATCTAAGATGAATTACCTAGAAGAATTTTTTCTACATACTTAGAAATGAACCCAGGGCCTTTGCACTGCACTATAAATATGCATAGCCATATATATGCTTAGCCATATAATATATATATATATATATATATATATATATATATATATATAT
>NDGM011196178.1:0-15348 GCA_002564305.1 Octomys mimax
TTTTCCTCTCTTTTTTATACAAGGTCTCACTCACTAGGCAGCTTGGACTCATAGTGATCTTATTGTTTTCAGCTCCCCAGTGCCAGGATTACAGGCATGCAGCACCACACCCAGTCTCTGTGGCCAGCTCAGTGTGCCCAGGGGTGGGGCCAGCACAGTATGTGGTGCTGGGCATCCAACCTGGCTTCCTGCACTTGTCTAAGCAGGTGCTTAGTCCACTGAGCTCTCTCACAGGCCTTCAGGTTTCTTATAGCATGATTCTGCAACATGTATGACATCCATGAAAGGCAGATCATAAATGCAGGGAATAGTCCAATAAACTCCGCAGCAGGCGGGTGGGGCTGCTTAGATGTGGGTGTCATTGGGGGTGTCCAAGCTGTCCCTTAACTAGGTCACCACTAGAGCGAGGTGGTCTCAAATTGCATATAATATATGTAATATAGCTATGATATGAGATGATAAAGATATGGTGAATATTTAATTGAAAGACCTATTACTATAATAATTTTTTTACTTAAACATTTACTACATGTATCACCCCTGAGTGGGAAAGCTCCCTTTTTAAGAATAATTGTATTATTATTTGCAAAAGAGAGGACACGTGGCTGCAGGCTGCTGACTGGACACACGTGCGCTTGCTCACACTCTTTCGGCAGAGCTGAGTATCAATTGTCACGTCATGGGCACAGTACGAAGCCTCTGGGTTCAACTCACCGTGCCGGTTGTGAAAATGTTCGCAGGAAGCGCTGGCAGAGAGGAGCAGAATCCCCGTCAGTGGCGAGGCCGAGATCTACGGGACAGGAAGGAGACTCCTCCATTCCATCCCCAAGCCCTGAGCCAGCACTGCAGGACGGGGCCTGTGTGGCCAGGGCAGCCGCGGTTGGGGGCTGACAGCAGCCTCAGTCCCACAGGGGTGGTGAGGTCAGCCCAGAAGTGTGCACCGCGCCGGCTCCAGACCGAGTCTGCAGTCTAGGGCTTTGGTCCTGTAGTCGTCGGGAGGCCGGGAGAGTGCGCCTGCCTCTGTATGATTGTGAGAGCCTTGGAAGGAAAGATGAGAGGGACCAGGAGCACAGACACACCCGGCCGTCCTCTGTCACAGCCCTGACATACCTGGAAAACCCGCAGTTCAGGTTGCAGTCACTATCATGCCCTTTAATCATGAAAGAAAAGGGCACACGTACACAACGCATCTGAACTTTTCACCTTCTTGCTCGCTCCTCTTCCTGCTCCTCCTTCCATCTCTCAGTCAGTCCTCTTCCCATTTTTTTTTTTTTTTTTGAACCGGGGATTGAACTCTGGCCCTTGCACTTGCCAGGGAAATGCTTATTCCACTGAGCCATCTCCCTGGCCCCTCCCATTTGTTTTTGTTTTGGTTCCCCCTCCCCAGCGGAACTGGGGATTGAACGCAGGCCCTTGTGCCTTCTAGGGAAGCACTTATTCCACTGATCCATCTCCCCAGCCACTCCCCTTCCCATTTACAAAGCCCCTCACTCCCTGTTTCCTAGTCTCTATCTCTTAGTTTGCTCTTCATTTTAGGTATACTTTGAGTTTCTCATTTAAGAGAAACTGAGATATTTGGGGTCGTGTGTCTAATTTATTTCATACTCTGGTCTCAAGTTGCACCCGTTTTTTCCTACAAATTGCTGAAGTTTTTCCTTCTTTATGGCTGCGTAGCTCTCTACTGTGCGTATATGCAACATTTTCTGTGTCCCGCCATCTGCTGATGGGCACACAGGCTGCTCCCAGGCCTTCACTGTGGGCAGTGCCGCGCCAGGCGCAGGCCTGCAAGCGCCGCTGCGAGACGCATCAGCTCTCCACAAGGAGCACAATCGCTATATGCTAAGAAAATGAAAAGTCACGAAAGAAAGAAAACACACTTGCTCCTCTAATTCTGTTCACTCTGAACACTATCTTAAGCTAGGAACCTACTCAGACCAGCAGGTCTGCCTAGGTGAAAAGGAGGCGTTACAGCCACGCTCTGGTTGCTTCCTCCTGCATAGGTGCCCGTGCCAGCCCCAGACTCCATGTTAGTAAACTTGGGAATTGACAGACCCCTTCAGATTGTTAGGAATCAACGG
The DNA here is from genome assembly GCA_002564305.1 of Octomys mimax. NCBI lineage: Eukaryota > Metazoa > Chordata > Mammalia > Rodentia > Octodontidae > Octomys > Octomys mimax. Next base: position 2,079 of record NDGM011196178.1, read on the forward strand.
GCTGTTAGAGATGCTTCCCAGGCTTTCGGGGTTAAGAGTGGCGAGGACACCTTGGGCGGGTGTTGCCCGCTGCCGAGGGCTACCTGTGCGTGAGAGAGCTGGGCAGGTGTCCTGCAAGGTTTTGTGCCCCGAGGTCCACTGGGAGTCAGTGCGAGCCATGCTCTGGGACTAGCTTGCTCCAGTTAGGAGATGAACTGTCCATCCATATAATGTTAAAGGGAATTCTGGTGGAATAAAAACACAGTCATTTGAAAAGCAATCAGTGGATTTAAGACAAACCAATCAGTGGTTAAAATAAGCAATTGGCCGAAGCACAGATGGTTTTATTGCGATCCAAGGCTCATAACGGGGACATGGCCACAGCCTGTTGAGACTAATTGGTTTGCTCATTTTCATAAATGCACTTTTTCTCACACGATAAAGTAACTCACTCGTTAATGAGTTCATTTATTTTGCAAACATTTGGTAAAATCCCCAGTAATCGGTATGAAGAGTCAGGTTCCTCACTGGTGACAGGAATAAGAAAAAGTTAGAAGAATTTTGAGGTGCCTGATCTACAGGATGTGAAGCCTACAATTTGAAAAATATAAAGAAACATTGCACATGTAGAATATGGACAGGCCCAAAGAGGGTCTGAGACAGTGGCGGCTAACCTACACATGTGTTGTTTGCTTTTCTTTTAAAATAAAAGCTGTTAGTGTATAAATTGTTTTGACTGAATGAAAGCCTCCCCAGTACTTGGGTTTAATTGCAGTGTTGCCACTTTCTAATAACTGGATTCCGGGTTGTAACCTGGACACTCATCTCTGAAAGGGATGCACCACCGGTCTGAGGGTGGAGATGCGGCCCATGCTGTTACATCAACCATGAGCTGCCTGTGTTTCCTAAGCCCCAGCTTGTGCCTGCTCTTGAGCCTGGAGGAGCTCTGAAGATGGAAGAATGTCAGTGCGAGGTCATTTTAGTGACTTCCCCACTTCATCTCCTGCCATGGTGCAGGGTGGCCGGTCCTGTGGCCGTGGATCTGCTTCCACACCCCTGGGGAAGGTTGGTGCTGCCCTTGACCCCACCGGCCTGCGCTGCTCCAGTGTGTCCCCACATCCGCTAGCTCCTGCGATCACCGTGGGCTGTTGCGTGCTGGCCCAGAGGACATGTGGGATGCCACCTCCTCTATGCAGACTGTCCAGGAGCGGAGTAAGGCCACGGTCTCTGCAGGACCCAGAAATGCTCAGACACTGGCTGCAGCCAGGAGGCACCGAGGCTCCTGTCCTTGGAACCTGGAACTTCTCTGGGGCTTCTGCTACTAGCCACTCCCAGCAGAGAGTAGGAAAAGGGGCCCCCTTAGAAGACAAACAGAATTTGCTGAATCTGCTTTGGATTGTCTTTCAATGTTGCAGAATGGTGACATTTGTTTGAGGGGATTGGTACCCTCATGAAGCATCTCTGGATCGTTTTCAGAGCCTTTATGCAGGGAAAATAGGGCAGGGTGTGCATGTGTACATCTCTGTGTGGGCACAGGGTGTGTCTGTGGCTCAGGCAGTGTGTGCATGTGTGTGTCCACTTGTGGTCAGTTATCTGGCCATGTGTGTGGTGGCGCATGCCTGTAATCCCAGCACTTGGAAGGTTGAGGCAGGTGGATTGCTGAAAGTTTGAGAACAGCCTCGAATCTACAAAAGTGAGCACAGGGCCAGGCTGAACAGCCTGCGTCTAAGAAAGAAAGAAAGAATAAATTGTTACTTTCAAGAGTTTCACCTTATATTTCTTAAATTCTTTTTAAATTTCTCTATAAGGCTTTCTAGTGTTCTGTATATAGGTTTTGTAAATTTTGTGATGAGATTGATCACTATTTTATATTTTAATGCTCTTGTAACTGATGTGTTTTGTTCTTTGTTTGTTACAATGAAGTAGAAACATAGCTGCCTTTCAATAAATAAATTTACAAAAATGCACCCCAAGAATCCAGGGCTCTCAGCCCTTCTCACGGTTCTGCAGCATCGCACATTCACCTGGCAATGCAGTTGTCACCAAACACCTCATCCCAGCCCAAGACTCCGTTCCCACTCAGTGTATCTCCTGGTTCCTGCCCGCCAGGCGCCTGGGCGGCCGCCCTGCACTGTCTGTTTCTGCCCGCTGTCTGTTCCCGATGCTTCATGCAAGCACAGGTGCAGCTGTCTGCGCTTTTCCGTCTGACTCTGTTCCTGGGCGACAGCTTCGCATTTCCTCTGGGCTGTGGCGTGTGCGTTCCTTTCACTTCCTCTCTAGGCAGCGGACCCCGAAGTACGTGTACTTGCCACATGTGCTTGCTCCGTTTCTGTCAGGGATCCTTGGGTGCCACCCGCCTTCTGGCCTTGCGGTCCAGCTGCTGGGAATGCAGCACACAGACATCTTCAGATCTCCTTTTTTCCTGCTTTGGGGCACATAGTCAGAAATGGGACTGGAATGCTGGATTGATTAGCAAATCTGATTTTAATTTTTTGAGGAAACACCATTTATTTTATTTTCTCTGTTTGGTAAATGCAAGGTCCTGAGTTCAATTCCCATCATACGAATTTTACAGTTTTTGGAGTACTCTGACGTTTGCAGCCCTGGGACCGTTTGTCCTGGATTAGTTCTGTTTTTCTCCTGCCTGCTCTCCTTGGCTGGGCTTGTGCTGACAGGGCTTCTCTGCAGGGCAGTGGGCCCCAGAGGAGCCATCTTGCCAGACTGGACCTAAATACACCTGTGGTTTAGAATCCCCTTTCCCTAGAAAGTGTCTCACTTGATCTCAGAGTTATGCATACATTGGCTTTCAAAAAAATCATTTATTTATTTATTTATGTATCTGGTACAGGGTCTCACTACACAGCTCAGACTTGTAGGGATCCTCCTGTCTCAGCCTTCCCAGTGCTAGGATTATAGGCATGCACCACCATGCCAGGTTTCTCTGGCTGACGCAGCATGTGCTACCAGTACTAGGGATTGAACTCAGGCTCTTGCACTTGCCAGGCAGGTGCTTAGACAGCTGAGCTATCATCTCCTTAGCCCTATATATTGGCTTTTTATTTTAAATAATTATTAGCTCACAGGAAATTGAAAATATACCGTGGTGCTTTGGACTGTGTTCTGTTGCAGAATGTCAGAGGCAAGGTGTTTGTATGAAACAGGTTATGGCTTGTGGTTTTGAGCAGTGGGAGCCCCAAGGAAAGGGCTGCAGCATCTGGCCACAAGCCGGGAGTCCAGTCTGCAGTGCATGCACTGTGGGGGGTCCCACAGGGGGCTGTGGCACACAGGTGTCCTACCTGCCCTCCCCAGCTCCCCCAGTGCCCTCCAGCTACGCATTTCTGAAGTTATAGTTTGTTAGCTGTTTCTGTGTGTTCAGAGCAGGAGATGGTGATACCTTTGGGGTCCTCGCTTGGCCAAAGTCCCCTCCATGTGTCCTAGGTGGTAGCTTTCCCATTATACTTTATTGGACAGGCATCGGTCCCCCTGTGGGTCCCTCTGCAATGTGTGTGTGTGTGTGTGTGTGTGTGTGTGCGCGCGCGCATGTGTGTGTCTACATATCCGCCCTAAGTCTGTTCCTTCAGCGAGGACAGTCTGTCATATCTCCCTGGCTAAGTTTCCTGCCACATTGGATCCTGCAAGGTAGCCGCGCTCACTCCCAGCTGACAGTGGCGGCTGACACCGCCTCTCACGCAGCCGTCTCAGCAGGCAGGGCCGGTGCTATCCACGGACTCTGCGGTCAGAGAGAGCAAGTCACGAGAACGGTCAGGCTGCGTTTTCAGTGCATGGCGCCCTGCGAAAGTGCGGCTAGGGAGGGAACTCTAACGAGCAGGAAAGAGGCCCACGGCTCTGGGCATCGAGAAAAAGTGATTTTGGGGTTGAGGGTCTGGTCTAGACTGCAAGAGGCGCCAGTCACTGTCCCCTGGGAAGCCCCCCTCCACTCCATTTCGAAAAGCACAACTCTTTGGAGGCTCTGGAGCTGTGGGCAGGCCAGCCCAGCTCGGAGGACTCCCTGGGGGAGGCGCCCCAGGCTGTAGTCATGCTGCGGGGCTCAGCGAGAGAGAGGATGTGTTGTATGCTGACTCTGAGCAACTTCTCTCTCAGCAGAAACGAAGGCAAATGTCACCACACTATTTTCTAAATTTTCTTAAGCGACCTTTTAATTAAAATATAATTGGAATTCTTGGTTCCTCCATTTTCACAAGATGAAATTCCATGCATTGTGCGCACATGGTTCTGGAAAGAAAGAGACAAAAATAAATAGACAAAAATAATAGATAGGTAGGCCCTAGAAAGAGCTGCGCATGCGTGCACACCCTCACACCTGGGCGTCCTCCCCGGGGGCATCTGCACACACCACATCAAGCAAAGGCAAGCCTACACTCAACAGCACCCTGCACTCGGCCAAGAGGTTGCGGCGCCTCGTTTTTCATGAACTGGACCTCTCGTAGGGTGGACTTTGCCAGGAGAAAAAGTGCTGAGGCCCGCACAGCAGCCAGTGGTGAGAAGGTAGCCTCTTCCCTTCTGCTGGTGCTGGGACAGTAATTGACACGTAATAAAGTTAATGTTTTATGGGATTTATAGCCACCATGATATTAACGACTGCCTCTGCACACCCTGCTCCTCTTCCTTCTTTCTTGTCACTCAGACTTTTTTTCTTTTTAACAACAAAAAGAACAGGACAATGTGGGAAGCCTCACTGATGCGCTCTGGTTTTGATTTTTCCCTCTTCTTCGGCCCTCCTCCTACAGGAGGTTAAATGAGGGGCTGTCACTGGCCCTTCCCGTAAACCCTGCGCACAGCAGGTGGACAGACAGTGGAAGGAGCCCTTTCACCCTCCTCTGGCCTTTCAACTGCCCATGGTTTTATAGCCTTCTTGATCACCAATTACACAGCTGGGGACAGTGGACCTACCGCTTAAATGACCAGGTCTCAAATTTGCCTCGATTTGCCCAAGTGTGGCGCAGCATCCTCGCCTTTCACATTCGGGAGTCTAACTGCAGGAAGGAGGTCGATTGGCCCCAGGGTGGGGACGACGGGCTCAGCTCTCTGCCTGAGCCAGACAGTCCATCCTGTCGCTGCAGCCTGGCTAGCCCTCCCTGACCCGGGCTGTCTCCTGAAATGCGTGTCCCTGCAGAGGGAGCCAGGAGGGAGGAGGGGGGGAGGACCCAGGCGTCCTCGGTCAAGGTATGGAATGGAGGGACAACGGGTGGCAGGTCTGAGCCCAGGACAGCACAGCAGAGCAGATCTGGCTGGCTTCATTTCTCTCATACCTGCTGCTGGGTACTGGGGCCACTGTGAATCTGGCGTGGCCTGGAGGGGACAGCAAATGCCCTCTTCTCTCTACAAGTCACCAAGGAAGGCTCTCTTGCTCCCTTTGTGAAATTAAAAGGAAAATGGTGGGTGGTAAAATCAGGGGATGATGGTAAGATGATTTGCAAAGCAGAGGCCGAGTCTAGCAGGCCAGAGACCGTGGTGAGCGCTACGGACGGAAGCAAGACTTGGCACACGCGCCACTGCTCACTGGTCCTTTCCCTGGCGTGGCCACTGCTGGCTGCAGTGTGCGATGTTTTCCTTCTCCGAATGCCACCTCAAGGAGGTGTGAGGAGCTGGCAGTTGCTGCCATCTACTTTTCACTCTCAAAGTTGGGGTTGAGGGTCTGGTCTAGACTGCAAGAGGCGCCAGTCACTGTCCCCTGGGAAGCCCCCCTCCACTCCATTTCGAAAAGCACAACTCTTTGGAGGTTTTGGTAGGGATGTTGGTAGGGATGTCCCAGGCGGGGTGGCCTCTGAGGGCCAGAGACAGTCCCCTTGCCTGCTTCAGTGCTTCCAGAACTGGGCCGCCTTGGTTTCCCAGGCCTGTAGGAACCAAGCGTGGGGAACATTTCTCGCACTGTCTGGGGCCTGGAGCCCAGGAATCAGGCCTCCAGGTCTCACCCTCTCTGGGGAGCTTCCTTCCTGGACCTTCAGGCCTTGGGTAGTGGCCTGGGTCCTCGGCTTATAGATGACTGCTCTGGTTTCTGCCTGTGTTGTCACACGGCTGTCTCCTTGCCCATATGTCTTTGTCCTGTGCTTCCTTTATAGGGACACCAGCTATGGACTTAGGGACCACCCTAATTGGGTGATCTCTTTTTACCTAAGTGCATCTGCAAGGATCAAATTTGTAAATAAAGTCACACTCAGGTACAGTGCCAGACATGCAAATACCTTCAGGGCACATGGTCCAACCAACAGCAGGCTTGGGCCAGGACCTAAGCTGTAGCAGTCAAAGGAAGAGACAGCTGGCTTCTCTAGAGAGAGAGCCCCAGCCCCAGGCAGCACCAAGCTGTGGCATGAACTCCTGGCCTGCGGAGTGCCCTCTTGGTCCTAGGGCACCCTGTCACTGGAGGACACCTCTCACAGAATAAAGGGGTTCATGGGGACAGGCTGCCAGCACCAGGTGATGTCAGCAGGCACCCATTAGGAGAAGAGTGCAGCTACGTCCTGGTCCTCTCGTTCTGAGAGGAAAGAGTAAGGTGCGAATGGTCACAGCAGCAGAGGCAGGCTGCGTATGCACACACAATGGCCTTCCCTCTTCCTCGCACTTCCTCTGCTGCTTTGCATAACCCCTTTCTCTGCCTGGGTGCTGTGAGTCCCACGCAGGAGAGAAGCTGTGTCTATGGCATCTTTTGAGAACCGAAGGGAGAAGGGAGACAGATGGTGACCCTCTTTCTTCCTCCAGCTGCGCTGCAATTGGCGTTTTCGGAGGTGGAGCTGGCCCTTCTAAAACTGACGTCTCTTCTTTTCATGCAACAGTACCTGCTGCCCGCAATAATAAAAATCGGTGCTTTGCGCTCTGGGAAGTATCTTGAATTCTGGAAGACATAAAAATTTCTAAAAATAACAAGGCTATGGTCTCTTTCTAAAGCAAACCTGGGAGAAGAAAATGCTGACTCCCTCCTGTGCTGTCTCACAAGGGAAATGCACACCTCAGCCTGGTGATGGTCTTGCGTTTTGCAATTGTCCCCAAAAGGACACTGCTTAGGCTTCATGGGAGGGGGCAGCAGAAGAGGACGCACATGCATGGCTTGTTGTCAGTTTGCCCAAGCAGCTTCTTGTGACCTTTGAGCCCCTTCGGCCACAGCACCAACCTTGCGTCGCTTATAGCAATGTGAGTCTGGCTGCAATGTAAGGAGCAAAGAGCTTTTCTGATTTTGTTTTATCTTAGATTTTTCAAAGTCTTTGCCCTGTGCTGCCTTGATTTGGGGCCTGTGTGTTAAAGCATAGTGCTAGCACTTGCCAAGTTGTGGGGAGGGGTTGTTCCATCTTCACAGGTCCCAGGCCTCTGCCTAGGGATGCTCCTGGCTTCCCTTACTCTGTATTGGGATCTGGACTGAATGTAGCTGTCTGTCCTTAATCCCAAGGCTGTGCCACCTACTAGCTCTTCTATACCTCAGCCTAGCCAGGTCCACCCTGCAGGGGTGGGGTGGCATTCTGTCTATCACCCCTGCCCTGCTAAACATCCAGACAGGCCTGAGGTCAGGAACAGCAGGCCGATGAGTCAGTGTGGGCCTCCTAATCCTGCCTGCCGGGGGCACTGTCTGGGGCTCCCACCAGCCCTCTGGAGTTTCATCCTCCACTCTCAGCATGCATCTCTGTGTGTGCAGGGGCTGGGATGCAGGTGCCAAGAGAACAGGCCGGCGCAGCCTCGAGTTCTGTGGACCTTGCTACACTAGGCTGCTCCATGCACTGACCTCTCAGCTCAACTTGCACCTGCGAGCATTGGGCTGATCCGCTGGACATGATCCACTGTGGATGAGACCTCTGAGTGGCTGTGTCAGTCTCTGTCTGTGCAACTCATTGCTAAGATGCCCTAAGGCTCCAGGGCAGGCAGGGACACTTCCTACTGACAGTGCCTGGAGAGGGCTCCAGCACCTGCTTGGGGCTCAAGGAACAGTCACTGGTGTCACCATGTGACAGGAGTCTTTGTACCTCAGGGAGCCACACCGACCAGGACTTTCCTATTGTCTACCCAGTGTCTGTATTCTATACCCAGCAGCCACCTCCTAACCACCCTTGCATGTGGGATGCATGGGCTGTAGCACACTAACATGTGCCCATTACAGATGTTTAATCTCTACCCTCTAGGATGTGGGTCAAGAGATGAGAGACGGGCAGGAGGAGGAGCTGGCCAGGACCTGACACTTGCGAGCTGCTAGGCACCCCGTGAAGCTTCTCTTGAGTGGGAGTGCAGATGCGTGGTACAGTCAGATCTGTGGGGAGCGCTGTCTGGGTGGAGTTGCAGCCATGAGGTGCCTTGAGCACCGGCCTGGAAGGTGCTGTAGGATCTGGGCAGCTCGGCAGAGATGGCTCTGCTTGCGAAGGATGTGACAGGCAGCAGTGAGCGGTGGGAGGTTTTTCTCATCCCCTATAAGAAACCTGCTGCCTGCCCTAGAGATAAACTCCAAGCCACTGGCCTGCTCCTCTCCTGGGTCAGGGCGACAGCGCCCTCTCCAGCATGGCCACACTCCTGTACTGTGGCTGGCAAGTGCTTGCTCAGGTGAACGCAGGAGCTGCTGCCTTCTAGGCATTGAAGCATTCGGGACAAGTGCGCTTTGGAAGTGCCTTTGCCCATGGACAAAGAGCAAGCTCCAGGCCTCTCCTGGAAGGGCAGTGGCTAGAAGCACTTCGAATGCCACAGAATGTGGACACTGGGGCAGCCTGCACTCTGGTAGCCTATGCGGACTTTGAGTGGGAGGGGAACAACGGATGCTGGCAAGCCTGCCTTACCAGTGTCACTTCTTGCTAAATCATGTGGTCCCGATGTAGACTCCATGGTCGCTCTGCGATAGCCCAGGATGAGAAGCTGTCCTCAAGTTTAGCCCTGCAGATGTCAACTGGCTGCCCCCCACTGCCCTCAAGTCACCACCACACTGTTGCTCAGTGAGTGCTGGTCATCTGCACATGGATGCCAGAAGGCCACCTTCCCAGGCTCTGCGGCCACAGGCTCCATCTTCTGGATTCCCATTCCACGCATATGTGGCCACTGTAGCCTGTCCTGGTGGTCTTTAGCCCTGATGGCCCTGCCTCGAAAACCACCATCCCTGCCACCTCTTTCCAACAGTCTTTGCAAAGGGGGTGACAGTTGATCTCAATCCCGTCAAGCTAAGGGGCCACTGCCTCACTGGCCTGAAAAACCCAGCTAAAAATAAGAGGCTCATTAATGAGAAGAACCATGTGCTCCACAAGTTCAGCAATGTGAAGCATGCTGGAGCGGGGGTGTCTGCCCTGCTCTTTGAAAACGGAGCCTGAATCTTTATGAAATCACCTGCAGCTTCTGGGCTGGTAGCACCTCAACCCTGAGTCAGTGCAAAAGAATGCGCACAGCCTCGCTGGGGGCGACGTGAAATAAAACAAGGGTCCAACTAATCCTAACAGGTAGCAATGTAGTGGTACAGTTCAGCGTTCATCATCTTTATCAATAACAGCCCACATCCTTTGGCAAACTTTCTAAAGGGTACGCTGCCACCAACAACAATAAATCATTGGTGAGCACATGTAGCAATTATTGTCTGAAATAAAGGAGTGCAGTCTTGGGGGAGGCGTGCATCGTACAGACCTTGGCAAACCGGCCAGGGAGCTGTTGCCCTGGGCTCCCTGACTCACCCTGCTATGTGTGTGGGTCATGGGTAAACCCCAGGCAGTGTCAGCTGAGTCCCACACACCGGAGACAATAGGCCTCTCAATGGGCGCTGTCGCAGCCTGGGAACAACAAAGCCCTTTATGTAGCTCACCTTGGGATGGATTTAGTAATGTTTTGATTTAGGGAAGACATGCATCAACAGGCAGCAAAGAAACCTTGAATACTTAGAGCTGCATTTCAGTGTGGGGACTGCAAGAGCCTGGGGGTTGGCGGGGAGCTGTCCCTGAGGAGTGGGGACTCTCAGAGGGCTCTTGAGGACAGCTTGTGGTCTCCATGCCTGGATTTGGGACCTTTTGGATGCCCATGAAGCTTCCTTCCTTCCTTTCTTTATTTATATTTGTCTTTTGGAGACAAGGTCTTGCTATGCAGTTCAGGCTGATCTTGAGCTCACTTTGTAGCCCAGGCTGGTCCCACACTCACAATGATCCTCTTCCCTCAGCCTCCCGAATGCTGGAATTATAGGTGTGTGCCACCATGCCAGGGTCCTGAGGGGTGACAACATTAAGCTAGCCCTGCAGGGTGCATCAGGACCTTCCTGGGCTGCTGACTCCACCCCCCAACCATCAGGGAGGCTTCCTGTGTCTATGTGTCAACCAAGTACAGAGCCACACCCAGTCCTACTCTCTGGTCTTGGAGGAATACAGGCACCCTCCTGCCAACTCCTGATGTGAGCCAAAGCCCAGGCTCCTCTGTCGCCAGTCATGTCTCTCATCTCCCTCACTCTCCTGTGTACAGAGTGTGACTCACAGCCATGTCTTGGGGCCCCTGGCATCACTCTAGCAAAGGTGACTCAAACCTAAGACAGTCCTCTTTGTCTCCCACCCATTCTCCCCAACTCTCTCTCTCTGTCTTCAGGAGTCAAAGCCAAGGAGGGTTAAGTTGGTGCAATTGGCCAAGCCCATGCTGGATTATAGGGACACAAGCCCACCTGGGCAGAGGCCATTTCTCCTTGACACAGCTCTGCTGTTCAGAAGTCTTTGGGTTTTCACTGAGACCGTCTCAGAACAATGCACAGGCGGCAGTGAAAATCAAGGCATCTTTCTTGTAGCTAGGACCAAGGGCTGGCAGGGCTGTGATCTGGGCCTTCCTCTTCATGAAGTATGGGTCCTGTGGTCAGAGTAGGTTCTGGAGGGTGAGGAAGGCTGTTGGGGAAAAAAGCATGGTCTCTGTGGCAAGCCCTTTCCACTCAGGAGTGGCCAGCACCTGGTGTCTGCCAGAGGACCTCTCGGAAGTGGCCTCTGAGAGGAACTCTCTCTGCACCCAGTCACCTTGAATCCCTCCTGACCCTATGGCTTCTTAAGAACTACCCCGTGACCAGGGGCAGCAGTGAGTAGCCAGTGGGAGCTGTGTTCACAGACAGAGGCCCTAGAGCACTTAGTCCCCGGGAAGGTGGGGTCCCAACACACCCAAGGTCACCTCTAGCACTCATGTCAGGGCATCTTCATGAGACTCTTCCATAGGAGGAAGCACAAAATGATGCATAGCTCAGCGCCCCAGTGGTGGGAGGCACCTCTGAACATGAGGCTTGGGACCTGTCACTTCTGCTGGGCTGCAGCAGTGGCTACCTCACCCATGAGGAGTGTTGTTTGCCACCCCTCATGACTCAGGTCGCTCAGCTGGGCAGACCTACCACTGGTGATGAGGCTGTCTATGAAGCTTGTGGTCACCAGGAGGAAGGGACATTGCTGCTCCACCCTGGGAGTCCAGGGGCCGGTCCCCCTGGAGGACCAACGCAAGCCCACTCGGGTGTCCAGTGCTGGCTAAGCATGGTGTGTACCGTCTTCAGTATCTCTGTAGAGCCCAGATACAGTGAGCTGCACCCTTACGGCCTGACCACACCCTCAGCAGCTGGCACACAGTACATGCACAGCTCACAGAGTCTGCGTGTCACATGGGTAAAGCCTGCACGGGGCTACCTGCAGTCCATATACAGCTCATGCACGCACTCCGTGCAATCTCACGTCACCCAGATAAAGCCAACATGCAGCTGACACACAGTCCCCATGTAACCTACGTAGTGCACACACAGTCTTCACACAGTTCATGGATAACACATGTAGTCTTTATATAGTCTGCAGGTAACCAGGAAAGAGTCTACATGCAGCTGCATACAGCGCACATTGAACCTTCACGCACCATGCCTAGACTACACGTCGGGTCTTCATGCGGCCTACGCACCATACCTCTCGCCCTGTTACCATTTCTGTTGGATGTGATCCTGCTTCCCTAAGCTTTCTGTGCTCAGAGTGAGACTATGGAAGGTGTCCGTACTGTCAGGGTGCTACTGCTAGCTTGGTGCTGGGAGATGAAGCCTGGCAGAAGAGGGGGTTACTGGGGGGCATGACTTGGGAGGGATCAGCTCCTTGGCCCCTTGCTTTCTCTCTGCTTCCCAGTCACCACGAGCCTCCCCTCTGCCAGGCTGTCCTACCAGAGCTGGCTGAGCATGAACTGGAAAGGGAGCCAGGGTAGGCTTTTCTTCCTTTAACTCGTAGTTGTTCAGTGCTCTGCCTGAGGGACAAAGGAAATGACAGAGACGCTCGACTCCTCTTTTCCCCTTCCTGCCCCAGTCTTTTCTCCCACTGACCCACACCTACAAGGGAATTTAAACTTTTAGGATTATAAAGAAACTGAGCCGAAACCATAGAATCTCCCTCAACTCTGACACCTACCACTGTCTCTACTCAGTACCCAACTATTCATGTGTTCCTTGGGTTCTCCATAGAAACTGGGCCCATTGGTGAAGGTTGGTGCTGGTGAAAATTGTCTCCACACCAAGGGACCACAACAACTATGGCCTGCAGTCAGAGAGCTGGAGACAAAGGAGAGCTGGTGTGTGAGGCAACCCACATCCAGAGGCCTGGGGACCCAGGCCTACAATGTCACAGTGTCACTCTTGAGGCAAGATTGAAAGTTGGGGCACGAGGGGCAGCAGCACTTAGGACATCTGATGAAACCTGACATGGTTCTGGGTTTTTCAAGGGAAACAATATAATATAGGACACATTTTATAGTATTAGTTTATAGGGAATCACATACAAGGAGTGCAAGAAATCTGTCCACACACTAAAGACCAAAGACTCCAGCTGAGGGCCTGGATCCTATTTCACAGATCTGTGCCAGAAAGGCTCAAGGGTCAGTGGTGGAAGCTAGGATCTATGCTAGTGGGATGAAGGATCTGTGGCAGCAGGCTGAGGGATCTGAACTGGAGCCAGGAAGCAACACTCAAGGTAAGCAGTGAAGCTCCCCCAAAAGTACCACAGCCATCCTCAGCAACAGTGAGGTCCCAAGCTCCTCCAGTGATGAGTTCCCATCAGGGTTTTTTTTGTTTGTTTTTTTTGGGTTTTTTTGTACTGGGGATCAAACTCAGGACCTTGTGTTTGCCAGGCAGGCATTTAGACCACTGACTTATCTCCTGAACCCTGAGTTCCCATCAGGAAAGCCAATGCAACAAGCTTCTCCATGAGGCTGAGCAGTACATCATCTTCCCCTCCTTAGCCAGGAGGTGACTTTCAAGATGAGGACCAAAGCTCCTCCAAAGTTCATCGCGTAGGGCCGTGACTCATCCACATGGCTGACACTGACAAAAGTTCTACAATCTGAGGTACAGGATCTC
>NDGM011196184.1:0-13508 GCA_002564305.1 Octomys mimax
CAACTGTCTCATTACTATTTGTTTCTCAATAAAATTTTAAGAAAAGAAAAGAAAAAAAAAATATCCAGTGCTTCTTGGAAAAGGAAGTCTGATTTTAATTAGGTACTTCAGTAGAAGATGGGAGTAAATGAAAACCAAAGAAATTCCTGTAGAGACAAGGCTGACAGTGAGCCAATGCATACTTATGTGGCCCACTGAATACTTTTAGTTGGTATTCAGTCTGATGGGTTGATGCTCCTATTGTGTTTTGAGTGAAACGTTTAAAAATATTGCCCTTTAAAGTAGATGTTTGTTGAATAATACAAAGCAAAATTATCTTTACCTGATTCCTCAGTTTCTTTTGTTTCTGTTGCTTCTTCTATTTCATCATCAGACATTTCCATTTCTTCTTCTCGCCTGATCCCCATTAATTCGTCATTATGAATGTTGCGAATTTCCTAAGGTTAAAAGGTATGATTTTTAGGTGACAAAGTCTTGAAAGTATTAAAAAAAATGAAGAGTTAAAGATAAGATAAAGTAGCTTTGAGGAACATATTAAAACTCTCATGGTACTCTTAAGACAGAGGCTAAAGGCACATTGGGACTAATCAGTCTCACTAGTGAAAGCATACTTGGGTGCACTTTTCCTTGCACTGAATTCTTTTTTCTAGAATTAGAGTCCTAGAACTCTATGACTGTTATATTGCTCCAATATTAGAATGTACTTTTGGACACGAAAGATTCATCACCTCTCACTCAAGAAATTTTGGACTTTGCTTTAAAACTTTTGCCATTTCCAACTTTTCATGTTGCACTCTATAATTTTGCTGGCTGCCACCTTTTTTTTGAGACACAGTTTCACTGTCGTGCAAGCTGGCCTTGAGCTCACTATAGAGCCCAGGATGGCTTCGAACTCAGGGTATCCTCCTACCCGAGCCTCCTGAATGCTGGAATTATAGGCGTGCACCACCACACCCAGCTGCTTGTTTTTTCCCCATTCCTTTTCACAGTTTTACTCAAAAGAACTCTTAATAGATTTTTTTTGCAATTTTACAAGTCACAGCACAAATGAGCTACCAGGAGTAAACTCTTACAAGACCACCCCTTTCATGAATAATAACTAAAAGAAAACTAAAGCTATGTGATATCATTGGACAGTGAAACACAGCTTGCACATTCTGAAGAGGAGCTGAGTTTCAGAGCAAAGGCCCTTTAGTTTGAGCAGGACTGAGTGAGCTATCCACAGAATGGCTACATTTCTAAAATAGAAGACCCAGTCTTTGTGGGCTAATAATTTGAGAAGAGTTTGAGGCAAAGGAGATAGACACTGACAGAGACAGAGACAGAGAGAACGACTACAGAAGGAGATTTAAATTGTGTATATAAGATGTATTCAAATTTCTGCATGGTTCCTCAGCCATGAGAGAGTAGAAGATCCTAAATACAACAGCTAAGGTTCAAAGAGCTGAACTGATATTTGAGCTGCCATCCAAAAGACAGGATTTCCAACTTGAATCAAGCCAAGTAAATTGACTATTAAAACAAAGAAAACAAAGTCAGCAATTTTTGGAGGAACACAACAGAATCCAGAAGCTTTACAACATAATACATTATCCAGAATAATGTCCCAAATTATGTGAAACATTGAAGAACTGGGATGAGATGGCCCACTTCTAAGAGAAAAAGGATAAAGAGAGACTAACCTTGAAGTGGACCAGAGGTGATAATTAGAAGAAAAGTGATTAAAACACCTAGTATGATACTATTGAATAAAGGAAATAAGCATGAATAAATGAATAAAAAGATAGGAAATCCCTGTAGAGGGTCAGAAACTTTAAAAATGAACTGATGCTCCTTTTGTCTGAAAATTAAAAAGCATTTAATTCTGTCTAAAAATAAACAAAAGCATCTTTTTACAAATTTCTCATCCTCTACTGAAATTTATTATTTTTTATTCATTATGAAATATATCTTTTAGATCACTGAGCACAGAAATAGCGGATTTAACTACTTGTCTGCTAATGATCATATATGGGTAATTATGAAACTGGAAAATATGATATTCAAAACAAAATAATTGGATGAGATTATAGGTAAAATAAAGATGACAGAAAAAAGGGAATATAAAGGGAGAATAATATACATGTATCCAATTTTTATTTATTTACCTAGTATTATTATTTTAATGTATTTAGTACAGGTACTACAGGGTTTCACTACACAGATCAGATTCCTAGTGATCCTCCTGTTTTCAGCCTCCCAAACACTGGTATTACAGGTGTGCGCCACCACGGCATGCCAGGATGGAACTGCTGGCCCCTGTGCTCTGCCTAAGCAGGTGCTTTAATCCACTAAGCTATCTGGCCAGCCCTAAGCTATCTGGCTGGTCCTGAACTATCCAGCCCACCCCAATTTTTAAAATAGCAGCTTTAAAGTGTGGGGTTGTGTTCAAAGGTATAGTCTACATATAAATGGAACTCCGGGAAGACCAGAGAGATTGATTTTTAAAAACTTGAAGGTTCACAATGTCACAAATTTGATGAAAAATATCAATCTACATATTCAAAAAGCTCAGCGTGCCCCAGCAGAGTATATGTGCATGAAAAGCATGTCTTAGAACATCATAATCAAAATGAAGGAAACTGAATAAAAACAAACTCCTGAAAGCAGCTAGAGGAAATACCAGATTATGTAAGGAAAAAACAACAATCTGAATACTTTGATTTCTTTTAGAAATGATAACATACAGAAATCAGTGGAACAATCTTTAAGGTTCAAGGATAAATGAAAATATTTATTAAGAAATTGATATTCAGAAAAAAGTTCTTTCAAGACAAAGTATGACAGGAAATGCTGCAGAAAATTTTTCAGCTTGAAGGGAAGTAACATCAGACATAAACAGAGAGCTTCATAATGGCATGAAGCACAATGGACATGATAGAGATCATACTAGAAAAGGCACTTTTAAAAAGCAGGCATGAGAACTGTGCATTTTGAAGTAACTTGCGTTCATTTAAAGGCCATGCCATGCTCATCAGAAGCTCCTCAGCACTGAGATAACAATTTCTTGACTATATTAAGCCCTACTAGGAAGTCATACAGGAAATATCCAAAGCTGACTGGTGAAAATTGTTCCCATTTATGGAGATTATGCATATTTCACATGGATTTCCTAATGCTGTAGTTTCTTCACTATCTCTAATTTCCTTCTCTTTTATGCCTTTTATAAGGAAAATAATGGTTTCTATTTCAATTTTAGTTTTCATTAAAACTAAATAAAAGATCCTTTTAAAATTGAGCTATTTAGTGTCATCTCTGATAGTTAAGAAATAATAGAAAAATCAGATGCTAACATAGCATCTCCCATGTACTACAGGGTCATTACTTAAACTAGAAAAAATAATGACCTGCTGGAGAAAAATGAACTTTAAAGAGCTGTGTCATAAGAGAGATTTACTATGTCTTACTCAAACTTATTGCACATAGAACAATAATGGAATTTTTCATTTCTGTAAATTCATTCTCTCTCAGGAGACTAGGTTTCAGTTATCATCAGTGGTTGCTGGAAAGGTGATTACAACAAGGTTTGACATTAGTAAATTCCAATATTGTACAACTTACTTCATCAGGAAAACTCATGGCTTTCTAGATGCTTAACAAAAATGTAGATTGCCAGAAGGTATAAGCAGAGATCAACTCTTAATTTACACACATATCAACCAATCCTGGGAAAGTTACTGTATTGTCCCGAAGAATAAATAACGTTCCTTCTAGGGAAATATCCGAGGGCAGAAAGACCCAGGGGCTAAGATATATCCTGTAGCTGTCTAGCATTCACAAAGCATCTTTGTTCTTCCAGTTGGGCAAGAAAGCATAATATCCAGAAACATACAAAAATTCAATAATTACATGATATCTCTTATTTAGAGGTCTTTCATGACTTCAAATGTCTCTAGAAATGTAACAGATTTAGGGGCAAAGTTTACCTAAATCCCTCCAAATACTTCAGGAAAAGAAGTACCAATGGCTTTATCTAATAATGAAATGAGGGCAAGGAAAATTATGGGAAAGGTCGATGTGCAAGCTATTTAGTAAGGTGAAGTGGCAGAGTTCGCAGTCCTCTACCCACTATACAATCCTCATTATTGTCCTATACCTAACAAATACTAAGATCACACAAATGGGATAAAAGTAAAGAGAACAGTAGAGGTTATGGAGTACAACATGAAAGTTAATTTATAGGGAAATGACAGCACCACCAAAAAAGTAAGATTGTAATCCTTTGAAAACCATTAAAGTACCTCATAGCTAAGATACCTATTCTATGCCTTCTCTGGTTAGATCTGAATAGCACTACTTTGGGAAGCAAACACTAATACTCACCTTAAGAGTGAAAGGCTGTATGGTAGCATCTACCTGAAAAAAGCATTCTATTTAGCTTGGGCATGAACAGGGTAAGGATTCTGAGTCAGCAAAGTACAGACAACAAATAGCTATCTCTCAGATGTGTCCCATTCCCCAACCCCACATTTGGATCCAATACTGACACCAAGAGTGGTATGCACAGACATTTTTTAATCAATTTGCATTTGTAAATCTGTAGTTGAAACTGAATCATGTCAGTGATAGACTACGTCAAAAAAGGTAGGACAGCTTTTCATTTCAACAGTGAACCATTAGTGATTTATGAAATGGAATCACAATGAATTTCTGAAATTGCATTGTAATGAATTAGAATCTGTTTTGACAGAAAATTTTTCCATAGTTTTGAGATTTGCATTGCTCCATAATAGAGAACAAACAACACTTTTTTAATAGAATGGAACTGAAACCCAAGACAGAAGGGGATGCATGAAAAGAACCACTTTTGTACCTGCTGGCGTTTTGATTTATTATAAAGTAAGCAAATCATAAATGACACATTAATATTTAATTATAGTTTCACAAAACTCTATGTGTACTTAAATTCATTTTATTCATCTTTCATTATCATAGCATGATTACCAGAAAAATCAATGTTCCTTATTTAACAACAAGATCCTACTTATGTAGACTTTCAACATTAATAGGAAACTTGGTAAGAATGGGGTCTTGAGGGAATGGAAAGATACAGAGGATAGAGAGATAGCTGCTATACTTATGGAGCAATTTGATTCTGAAATGTCATATAAGACAATGAGGGAAACCACAAATACAGGTTTTTGTATTGTATGATACATGATGGAAATACATATTAGGTTGATTTAAATTGGGCTAGTATATCTTTTGGTGGCTGGAAGTGAACAGTCAGTGTTAGGACAAATGTGTATTAAAACAAAGGTACAACAATGGCTTGACTATAAGCAGTTCTTCAGAGTTTGAAATGATAGGCCTGTAAATCTAGAGATAAAGTTATTTTACAATCACAGTATTTCACAAGAATACTAGCAATTATCAAGTCCTATTTTCTCTGGCCCAGTGGCTAAAAAACTCAGATTATGGAGGATGCAAAGAGATATTTCCTTAGCATATGCTTATATAGCTCTAGTTTTCATATATCACCCGTTTGTGCTTTTATTCTTGGCCAGCTTGAGAGGATCATGAAGAATTTAAATAATTCTGTACCAGAAGAGCTCCCATATAACACAGAACTGTCAATACAGTATCTGTAGGCACTAACTTTCAGTAAAAGGGACTTTTGCCTTCTCTTACTACTCTTTTCCACTGTATTAGCAGGAGCCTTGCACACACATAAATCAGGAAAGTAAAGGGATGAGAAACTCGTATTAGCACACTTGTTAGCCTTGCATATCCTTATCAAAGGTATTGCCTGAACCCCCCCAAAGGTGGGAACTTTTTCCTGCTTATGCCATACCCTCTCAGCCAAGCAAATAATATTGGCTGCTGGTAGAAGGATGATAATGAGAAGAACAGAAATTAAGACATGAGGGGGGTCACCAGCTGACTTGTTCCCAGGGGCAACAGATGAGAAGGTTAAGTGTCAGAAACTTCAGTGTTGATGCAAAACTTGACTTATGAGCTGTAATTTTGATGCCAACATCAAGAAATAGGCAGACTATTTGATTAAGTCTTTGAGATTTTCAATGGTGTACCATGAGGCAGCTGCAATTTAAGAGGACAATTTCTCCACTTCCCACAAAATACTTCTTTTTAGTCGTCACAGTCGTTCAGTTGTTATCAAATGAAAGGTTTTAGAGGGAAAAACAATGACAAACAAACCACAATTTAACAGGCACTAATATAAAATGAAAGAGATACTTTAGGTTTAGGTAATGAGACATTTCCTTCTATTGGCCGTTGCTTTACATATCAAGATTGATGTAATCATAGTGGACCTTAATTTAATTAAATCAAATAGGCAGGAAACATGTTTGTGGGCATCTACAAAATCTACAAGGCAAAACATGGAACATATAGCTCTTGGAAAGTCATGCTGGCTGTGTATTTTATCTTCATTGCTCTGCCAAGGAGGCACTGTGGCAATACTGGGCAAGAGGGTAATAACTGTCAATTTTTTACAGACCCAGAGAAGTGTCTAGCTCACTGTCTTGTTTTACTTTGTATGTCATTAAACTTAAGTACAGACCCACAAGATAAGTAAGCCTGATAGAACCAATAGAGGCTTGATGAATAATATTGAGGGAGTGGATTGCATTGTACTGTAATTTATAAAAGGGACATGTGGATGTGAAGGTTCCAACAAAGCGCTGTATTTCTCCTATGAAAAGGCAACACTGTTTTTGTAGGGCTTTCCTTAAAGGGTGGGGCAGTTCAGACAGTTTCTTCTAACCCCTAGCAGGAATATGAATGTACATGTATTGAAGTAAAAGAAGCAACTGCATATACACTGAGTATCTCTAGTCCTCAGATCTGAAATCTAAAGGATCCAAACCTGAAATTTTTTGAGTGTTGACATGATGCCACATGTAGAAAATTCCATAGCTGACTTCATATAATTGACCAAAATCAAAATGCAGATGCATTAAAAAAGATTTATAAAATTACTTCAGCCTGTGTATGTAAATATATATATATAAAACGGCCAGGGAGATGGCTCAGTGGAATAAGTGCTTCCTTGGCAAGCACAAGGGCCTGAGTTCAATCTCTGGTTCTGCCAAAAAAAAAAAATCTGTTGGTAAATATATATAAAACATAAATGAAATTTTAGACTTGGGTCCCCTACCCAGGATATCTCATTATGGATATGTAAGCACTACTACAAAATCTGATGGAAAAACTCCAAATAACACTTTTCAATCTAAGCACTTTGAGGAAGGAATTCTCAACTTATATTACTTTTTTCCCACAATTTTAAAGATTCTCAGTGTTTATTCTTCTGAACCAAACAATTCAGACACTTTAAATTTAGTGTTTGAAACTCCACTGACTGTTCCTCTTGATCACTTTTCTTACTCTTCTGGCTCCATGAGGACAAAGATCATTTTTGTCCTATGTTGTTCATAATCCCTGGGACAGAGAAAGTGCTCAATAAACCTTTGAATTGTAATATTAAATATTGTTTGTTGAGGTAGTGCTAGAATTCTAAAATCATTTTGTGCTACACAAAGACAAGTTTCCCTATGCTCTTAATTCTTTTTTAAAAATCTCTTATTTATTTGGTATAGGGTCTCGCTATGTAGCTCAGACTTGTAGTGATCCTTATCTCCCAGCCTCTGTAGTGCTGGGATTTACATGCTTGCACCACCATGCCTAGTTTTGGTGGCCGGCTCAGTGCCGGGAGCTGGCATGACATGTGGTAATGGGGATCAAATGTGGTTCCTTGAGTCTGTCAGGCAATAGCTTAGACCACCAAACTATCTCCCCCAGCCCATGTGGTCCTACTTCTTAAAAAGCAAAGATGCTATTGTATTTCTATGACTCTACTCATTGGACAGATGTTTTCAGGGATATTTCTCCATGGGCTTCCAGAGCCCTTTATTATACCAGAACTGATGTCTCAGAGACAACATTTGAGAATAGGGTTTGGAATATCTTCCCCTAATCATTCTTCATGGTTTTCTAATTGTTCCTACATAAACTGTTTCCTGTATTGTTAGGAAGAACACCCTGAAGAGATTAGTATCTATATTTTAAAGGTTAGAAAATAAAGGCTTAAACAAAAGTTAGCTGACTGACTCAGACCACAAAGCATTCTGTGCCAAATCTCAGAAGGAGGAAAATAATTTCTAGGCAATTTGCTAGTTGTATAATTTTGTGTGAATCACTTAATGTTTCTGCATTTCAGTTTCCTTACATGTAAAACTTAGGTTCTATACCTACTCATTATCTTTTATTGAATTGTTAATAAATTGAAATAATACAATTTATACTTTTCAAGCTGCTTACACATTTCTTAACTCATTTAATCTTGCAAGAGTGACTATATTATTACCTAAAATTTACAGTTGAAGAAATAGGAACTGAGAAAGGCTGAATAACTTGTTCAATACACACAGATGCAAAAGTTATTTGAGCTGAGGTTTGAAATCATGTTTGACTCTAAGTCCAATACTCATTTTACTCTATCATGTCTATTGTGAGATTATGAGATTCACTTAGGTGAGATAACCAAAAGAAAAGTGCCTTAAATGTAAATGTTGGGGGCTACAGGGTTGCTCATTGACAGAACACTTGCCTAACAAGAATGACCACTCCCCTTCAGTGGTCCTGAGGATTGAAACCAGGGCCTTCACACCAAGCAATATCTCCAGCCCATATTAATTATTTTCTGAGACAAGGCTTTCTAAATTGTCCAGGTGAGGCTCAAAATTGTGATCCTCCTGCCTCAGCCTCCCAGAGGGATGAGATTACAAGCCTATGCTGCTGTGTCCAGTTAAGGGACTATGTTTGATCCCTGGCACCACAAAAATGTCTTGTAAATTCTATTTCAATATTAATAAATATGACAACCTGCATTGAAAGATATGATGAGGTTATTACCAGACTGGCAAAGAGGACTCAAAAGTAAAATTGGGGCTGGGGAGATAGCTTGATGGTCTAAGCACCTGCCTGGCAAGCACAAGGACCCCAGTTTGATCCCTGGTACTGTATGCCATGCAAGTCCCAGAACCCCAGGCACAATGTGCCAGCCCTGAAGCCAGGTGTGGTGGCACATGCCTGTAACCCCAGTGCTGGGGAGGCTGACACAGAAGGATCACTATGAGTCTGAGCTGCATAGTGAGACCCCGTATCCAATAAATAAAAGACTTAAAAGTGAAATCGCAAAAGTTGCTACACATGTAGATCAAAAGTATTAGGGCTGGGTATGGAAGCTGCCTATAGGAATAGAAGAATTAGAGGTCTATGCAACACCATTTCCAAAGGTAGATAAGTGAAAATTAACCTCCTTGTCTTGGGTTTTAATATTAGAGTCAGAAGAGCAATCTAGTCACATCATACATATTCTAGTGTTATGCTAGAATTTTTACTTGAGCACAGGCAGAGTGTGTGTGTCAACCTTAATCTGAGATCAAAGTCCTCTGTTACTTTTAACTCTACCTCCTATAAAGATGTCTAAACAGGTTTGATAAAAGCATCTCAGAAATTTCTTTGCTCTGATACATCACCAGGCAGCTTCTAGGCTCAACTGTCAGGATGCTCTGATAAATATAAGGCAGCTCTAATATTACTAACACTAAAAGCACAGGTCAGTAATTACTGTTGCGCTTCAGACTAGCTAGCTTAGAGAAAAAAACTTATACTTACCTCAGCTACATTTTTCTCTACCAAGGTTTCCACCCAGCATTCAAGACAACACGTGCACATTTACTGCCCTTTGGACAGCAGGTGGTCTGAACACAGTGACAGGCTATAGAACACGTCTTAGTGTTTCATTAGGACCTTGTTGTGACCATTGGGATCTTGGCACTATTTAATTCTGGCTAAACTCTAAATCAATAACTTGTTAAAGAAACACACTGTTCCCATGAGGAGCTAATAGAGTAAAAAGTTACCAACCTCAGCTTGTTTGCACCAAACACTGATGTTTTTACGCTGGGCTTTTGTGAAGTGGTCCCATGCCTTCTGTTTGGAGGCGGAATGGTATACGGCCACTATCTGCTCAACTGTAGCATGAAATCAGCAGTCAGATCAAGCCAGGGTATCATCCAAACATGGAAAAAGAGGAAAAAAGAGAAATAAGAGAAAAGCACGAGGCTGTGGTACCTTTTTGTTATAACACTATCCTTGGTGGGGGTTGTACTTGGAAAAGGGTGTGTGTTGTAATACTGTGAATTTAAGAAGGATTCAAAGTAAGAAACATCAAATATATACAAAGAAGAAAGAGAACCAAGGAAGGTTTGGGGTGAAATAGCGACTCAGGTTTTAAACCAGTCAGCATAAGCTTGTCGACTAGAGAACTGTAAGTTTTATGGAAGAATACTGTTTAAAGTACAATATCAGAGAGCTTGTTCTAGGATCTCTTAGAATGTTAATAGGGGAATGTAAAGATATAGTGGGGCTTTTTCCTAACTAGGTCAAAAGAGGCAAAGCTTAGGTATGACTCTTGAGAAAAGCAGGCAGAGCCTTTTCCTGGTTGGATGTTCACAGTTAGACATTTCAGAAGGTTTTACTCTTTTCTTTACAGCCCTGTTTGTATCCTGTCTTCTAATGATTCTAGGATTTATGTTCTCATGATGCTTGCTGCTTTCTTATTCTACATATTCTGGAGTCCTGAGGATATGTGCTTTCACCTCCTGGACTTTATGCTCATATATACTTCCAGAATAGAAGGGAAAAATGGAACAACTCCTCAATACCAATTATGTAGGAGTCAAGCATGGAAGGTAAAGTATAGGAAGAGTGTACCATAATTGTTTAAAAGCAAAATCATAAAACTGCATCCTTATTTTTAAGGTGAATATAGTTCCTTACTGAAAAGATATGGGGACATTGATTATATAATACGGTGAACAAAAAAATTACTGGAAAATATAGCTGATCTATCTCAGTTAAGAGAACACTGATATGCTTAAAGTGGTATTTCTTTTTGAAAATGGCTGTTTCAATGGCTCTCACCCTGTCACAGTGTTTGTCATATACAGCAAAGGTAGCAGAAGAAAAGAAAGTGAATATGAAAGGTAAAAGCAAATTTTTATTCCATCATCTTGGGAAAGATAATTACATTTACCATTGAAAGTTCTTAGAATGCATATGACATGATTATAGTGATGAAATAAAGGAAGCAACTTTATGTTATATCCTAACTTCAGCCACATTACCCGACCTTCAACTGAGGTGTATGGCTGTGATAGCATAGGATGTGGTCTAAGTATCAGTGCTTCAAAGGGAAACTGAAAACAGGAGGCGTTCACATATATTCTGTGAAACCGGAGCACTGGCATCTGACAGTCAAAGGAGAGCACAGGTACAGTAAGGAAGGCAGCCTTGTCTTTGACATCAGATGGCTCTGGAGCCCTGGGTTCCTATACAGAGCAAGTGGTGACTGAGTGAAGAGGCCTCACACCCTTTCAACAGAACCCTTAACTTCTACTCACATTGGATGAGAATTCCAGACAGGGCTTGCTTGAACTTCTCTTTTGCTTCTTCCATGTCTTTTTCATGGGCAGCTTTCTCATTCACCAGGCGGCGGATATGGCTGTTGGCTGACTGGATCATGGAGTAGAAGTTGTTGGCACTACGACGATTTACCTCTCCTCGTTCTATCCAGGTGAGCAAGGTCTGTACTGCTTCTGAGAATTTGGAATCATCTGATAATGAGATGGTTTCTTGTTAGCACCATCAAAAGTAAGGACATTTGTATTTTTCCAAAATGCTGGCGAGGTGATAGTTACAGCTTTTTGGAAGTTGTGGTTCACTTAACTGCTTTGGATAAGGAGCCATGCACAAGCACACATGGGCAGGCAGCAGGCAGGAAGAAAACCAGAAAGAATAAAAGGCTCAGAAAAGTAATCAGATTAGCTGTGGTTTATGAAGAGATTCAGAAAGAGAACTGTTTCTTAAATTTATTTCTCTGAGCTTGGCATGTGGCTCTGTAGTAGAATGAATGTTGAGCAAGCATGAGGCCCTGAGTTCAATCTCTAGCACCACAAAAATATTATCCACACTGATATACTTTTTAACATACTGCAAATTACTTGTCTATGTGCATACATACATGTGTGTGCAAGTCTGTATGAGAGAGAAAAAGAGAGAGAGTGTTATAAATTAGCAGTGAGGAATGTCAGAATTCTATAATCCTGTGTTTTAATAAGGAAAAGCAGACTCAAGTTTTGAGTTTAACTTGAATTTGACAGTAACTATTCCCTAGATCTACAAAATTATATGTTGGAAAGAGCCTTAGGAAAGAGTTGAGTGCAGTAATTCTTTAGATATAAACACTTATATCTTTGACCTTTTATAACATCATTCTTGTATCCAATCCACAGCCCCAGGCTTTCCACTTGGGGACAGTCATAATGTATTTTGATGTAGTTCATTTTATTTCTGTATTTCTCACATCTTTTTCCTCTTGCCTGAGGAACCCTCCAAGTAGACATTCAGGAGTTATTCTCTGATGTTAAGAAGATAGTAGCACAGCTTTTCCAAAGCTTCTGGCCTAGCTTCCCAATATAGCCATTTATACATTCCTACTGTTAACAGGCTCCTGAGAGGCTGCATCCAATTGAAGAACCGTTCTAAGGCTTCAATGCTGCTCTGGCCAGAAAGCCTCATGTCAAGTGGCAATATCTCTCACTGCAATTTGAACCTCTTGCCTTTTGCTCTTTTGTTTCAGTGCAGACTTATAACAGGAGGTAAGCCTTCTCTTTAAAGCAGCTTTTCATTTCATTACTTGGATAAAATCCTTATGTTGATGCTCAGGTTTTCCTTCTCTTGAGGGCTCTATAATAAGCAAATTCTTTTTTTATTTGTTTTGTTGTTGTTTTTTGACTTAAATGAATTTGCTTGGTGTCATGTGAATAGGCAAATCTTCGGCCCAGGACCTTACCCATTGTTTTAGGCCTTTCGAATACTGCATATCATTATATTTATGTATCTATTTTGGAGTATGTTTTCTACTTTTTCCCTTGTAAGAAGTAAGTGATCAGTACCAAGAGTATTCTTTGATTTCTTAAATGTGTGATTCCCTTAGGTTATGTGATGTTCACAAATTTGGAGAGTGAGACCTATTTAGCAAGTAAACTTAGCAAGATCTTGCTCAGCTGAGGAGCAGCAGAAGCAAGCCAAATTCTTACTATTAGAGCTTGAGCTGGTGTCATCAATAAGAACAGTGGGACACCAACACTCAGTCAATAAAATCAACTACTCACAGAAAACAAGAGACTAGCATTGAACTACTAAGACATCAGACAAGGTGATTAATGTTAAATGAGCAAAATGATTTTGAGAACTAAGCAAGAGAAAAACAGGATCAAAATTATAGGTAGTCTGACATAGCAATGTCTACAAGTCTCCATAGTTGCTGTGTGAAATAAACTGACTTTTTAAAATTGTTTAAAAATGTCTTCTAGGGGCTGGTGAGATGGCTCGGTGGTCTAAAGCACCTACTTGGAACAAGCTGAACTAAAGCA
>NDGM011196207.1:0-17628 GCA_002564305.1 Octomys mimax
TGAATAACCACTAAGAAGATAACAATATGCAATGTATTAATTATTGAAACTGTCCTGTTAATCGGTTTTGAAAGTGTCTCACTGCTGTCTGTTTCTGAATAAAATTGAAAAAAAATTAAGTTTGAGAACAAATAACCTTGGGTTTGCTTCTCTCCTCAAGGTATTTCTTATTTTTAATTAATTTTATTGAGAAACAAATATGTAATTGTTTATTCCTATTTTTAAACAATATTTTATTTTATTTTCCTTCACATTCTATAAGGATTTAAAGTTTAATATACCAATACTTGATGGCATTTTCAATGGCATAAGAAGAGGTACATCTCCCAGCCTAACTGAACTGCTAATTAGTAAGAAACGAAAGAATCTAGATACCATTTATATGGGCTCTCACCAGAGAAACGGCTTCACATTATGATATTTTTTCCCCCATTACTAAGAACTGCTTCCAACCTGTGCCTCTCTTCCCTACAGTTTGTTTGAGAGGACACTAAAAACTATGTGCTGTTTTTGCTTTATTCTTCAGTAGATTTTGGAAACCAGCCCTAATCTCTGCAGAAGAAGGGCCTTTCTGGGTAGATATTAAACATTCATTTCGGCCTTATTTTGTTGAAGGCTGTATATTTTTTAAAACTATAGGAATGTTAATTACATGATTATAATGTCTTTTCAAGTATATAGGATTAATCTAAAATGTGCTTATTAAACTTCAAAGTAAAATTTGATCTATTTTTCTAAAAAAAATATTTAATCCATACTCCCCTCGCATTTCTTTTTGTAAATGAAAGAAAAAGTTGGAAGGAGCATTGATATCTTACTATATATAGACTTGTGAAGACTATTTTCTATTGCAAGAATCTACATATTTAAAATGTTATTTTTGCAAGAATTTCCAAATTCCATTGAGAGCAGTACTTGTGATTTCTAATAACGAACATGGTCTTTCTCATGAATGTGTGGAAAATGTGCTATTTTTATTCCAAATGGAAATTTGCCATGTGCAGAGAGATATTTCTCTGTATATGTTGTGACAAATCTAATTAAGCCTACAAAACTGATATAAATCCATAAAAGCAGAGGCTAATAAAAGTATGTGTCAACATCCCTAAAATTTCTCCCTATTTCGGTTACAGAGTATTAAATACAGTGATCCCTTGGTTCATGAACTTAAGCCTTCCCATGATTCTGTAGAATGATTCTCCAGAATGATTATCCCGAATGACTACAGAATCATAGAAAGAAGTGCGTGAAGTGAGGCACAGCCCTACTCGACTTTACCATAATATAACAGTGTTACCTTATTTCATCATCCCCGAACAAAGAAAAAATTGTAGAATATACTCATATTCAGATTGCAGAGCTAATTTTTTTCTCTTTTTTATATAGCCGTTTTCTAATAAATTCATGTTTATTGTACAATCTTTTATTCTCAGTTATTTTAAAATATAAATTTGAAAATAAAATTAACAAGAGGAACAAAAGGGCTCTGACTAATATTTAAGTGATGGTGAATAAAGAATTACTTTATGAGGTCCTTAAGCTGATTGAAAATCTTATTTTCATTATTTTAGATGTTGTTGCTATAAAAATAGGTATAAAAAATAAAAACATAACATTATGTTTTTACTTAATGTTCTTCAAAGTTAAATGGACTTCTTATATGATTAATATTGGTTTTACTGAATTTTTGTGTTTCCAATGCTTGTTCCTTTATGAAGAGGAAACTCCAAGTACCATTACTATGGAATTCGTGTCAAGCCAGATTCTCCTCTTAATCGTCTGCAAGAAGACATGCAGTATATGGCTATGAGACAACAACCCATGCAACAGAAGCAAAGGTATATTTGGAGTTATCATTAATAAGTCAAAGCTATGTATTTCTAAGTTGCTTAAGTCTCCTGTTTTTGAACAACTAGAACAAATATACCTAAATGTACAAGAGTGTTGTTATTGTTAAAACCATCGCTTTCACTATCAGTAATTCTTTAATCTTGACATGCAGTTTCCATGCTCTTGTCTTCTAGAAATTTCAGTTCTGATTCTTTACCCATTTGATTCTTTTTAAATTAAGTGTGACATCTCAAACTAGCCAGACAGGGAAATGAAATGTAAAACATAAAGAACAAACCTAGAAAATACCTACTGGAGAAAGTTGTTTCAGAATGCATGAGCATCTGACTTGCTATGCTGCACATCCTTTAAGTCATTCTTTTGGACCAACTATGAATCCTTACAGAGTGAGTGTCTGGGACATCTTACATTTTAAAAAACCTAAACATAGAATTTCATAAACATAGAATTCCAGAAGTTAGGAATTGTAAGAAGAGATCTCAAGTGTGAATGAAAGCATGCCTGGATGGATGGATGATGATGGTGGGTGGATGGATGGATGATGCGTGAGTGGATGAATGGGTGGTAGAATCACATATCTTACAGTTGAAAAATACTTTAGTCTAATGTGGTCTCACAACCTTAGGACAGTCAAAACATTAACAGTTCTGCTTTTCAGATGAATCCCAGAGAGATAAAATGATTTGCACAAGTCTGTAATACTGTTGCTAGTCAAGGGTCTTCTAGTCCCTTCTAGTCCCTGCTGTCACAGTTTAGAGCAAATAAGACAAAAAGCTCATCCCTCTTTACCTGCATAGTTCAGGCATGCCACTTAAGTTGTAAGTTTTTTGTTTTGTTTTTTCTTCAACATGTAGAATTAGGAGGAAGGAAGTGTGTCCTAACATTCTACTCCATGATTCTGAAGTGATTTAGTGGCTTTGGTCAGATCTGTTTTAGTCAGAAGTGTCAGGCCTAAGACACTGCTAGAGAAATAATATATCACACACTAGTGCTTTCTCTATTTATTCAGCAAACACAGAGTTTCAGCCGTGTGAAAAGCATGCGAGGTAAGACGTAAAATGTTAGAAGGAAAGGGATCTGGGGAATTGAGAAAAAAGAAATGCAGTCTGAGATATGTTAAAATACAGCTTTGATCGGGGAACTACAGAAAACAGAGTAATTTTCAACCAAACCTGGGAGAGGGAGGTCTGAGAAACTTCACAGAGAAAGTGTTATTTGTTTAGGAACTAAGAAGAGTCAGATAAAGAGGAATATTTAGGCAGAGGAAAAATATAAGCAAAGGACCTGGGGGAAGTTCATGATGCTTTTGGTAAATGATCCATGATTTGGTGAGGCAGGTTTTGTAGAATTAAAATTGAGGGGATGCTTTAGTACTTTAGTGGGAAATGAAATTTAAAAAGCAATGTGGATCATATATTAAGGGAATTAGTTTTCTATAAAGCTAATAAAATTGTTCTTTGTGCAGAACATAGCTTTGAAGCTATTTAAGGCTTTCAAACAAAACAAAGAGACTGACTTTTTCTAAAGAGATTACTTTTTGATTTGGGGTAAGACCTATTTATTGGGGAGAAACTGGAGATAAAGGCACTTGAGTGGTTTTAACACAGTCTTAATTTCCAGTGTATGTGTTTCAGCCTGAAGATTCAGTGAGGGATTAGCTATTACATAAAGATATTTTAAATGTTTTAGGTTTTTAATTTATAGATTCTCATCTTTTTAAAAAATTACTGATTCATATTTTAATATAAAGCCAGTGAAACATTAAGCAGAACTGTAAAAGAATAAACTCAGTCATAAAGTAATGCCTTATGTAATGGAGATAGAGGACATATAACTTATAATAAACTCTGCCTGTTTTGAAAATTTTATCTATGTATTAGCACCAACACTATAGCTTTTATTTTCTGTTATAATCTCTGCTTATGCACAGCAGGAATATGTGGTGGAGGTGAAGGCAAAATCAAGAAAAAAGAAGAACTTGATTCAAATATAATATGTACTAAATTTAATTACGAACAAAAACTTCATAAATTGTAACTAAAATAGCTGGACTGCTTCTGTGATTTAACTGTAAGCTTTCATGGAAAAAATGTTTTCAAGGGACCTTGTTTATAAACACTCTGAGTTAGGCAAACAACTCAGCTGTGAAATGAGTGACTCTGTGAAAACGATTCCAAAACTATAAAGATTAAAAAGCACTGAAAACCCCTGCAACCTCCATGTAATATTGGTAATTGCTTTTAGAAACAGGTATAGTGTGTGTTTATGAAGACATATAAAATTCTCAACAATATTAATAAATTCCACCAACTCTAGTGTCTCATAGAATTTGTTTTTTTATGAAATAACAATCTCAGAGAACCAAAATATTCAAATGTCTTTTAATTCTTTTTTTCTCCTGTGATACTAACTTTGTGTTGTGGACAGTTCCTTGTAAGATGGAGTCTTGATTACTGTTCGCAGTGTTTGTGTTGCACACGCTTGTACTCGGGACAGTAGGAGGCTTCAGTTGTCTTTCTGAAAGTCTGTTCCCTGACAGCATCAGTAGGCCTTATTTGAAGCTAGTTACCCTATTCTGTAGTAGCACTTGGTTTGGAGAGAAAGGATTTCTCTCCAAAATTCTGTACATCATTAAATCTATTTTGAAAACGTTGTAAAAAGAACATACTGTATCATTTCTTTTGTGATTTAAAACCTCAAATGACTCTACTGAACAAGTTAAAGTTTATATAGAAGAAACTTCTATTGTTAAAATACAAGTGACTTGTAAAGGTTTCAAATATTTTCTAGTAAATACTATAGTAGTATTTAAATTTCACAATATTCAAATTATTTACATATCTCTGGGGTTATTAATGCATCTATACATACACATCTTCCATGGTATGAATTTATGTGTGTTATATATCTTTATAATTAAAAAAACTAATTACATGCAGTGATTATTTTGTCAATTAAATTTAAGGTTTGGGGCTCAATTTGTTAGTTTTTCTAGTAAATTTGGAATTGTAATTATGGTGTGGTGATGATTATTTTATATAGCTTTGTAATATTTTACAATATTGAGTTCTTTTAAATAAGAAATCTCATTTGAAGATTTGATAGGGTGGTACAGAAAATGTCCACTCATTTATAAATCAGATTCTCTGTATTATCACCACATGTAACATAGCCACGAATCTGGAAATAAATGAAAAGAGTTTCTAACTGAAAAGTAGATGTCATAGATCCTATAGTTTTACATACTTGAAAAGATGAATTTATCTTTACTATTTATCTAGTTTAAAGGAACATGTTAGAACCCATTTAGTTGATATGCTGTCATGGGATATGACAGCTGGCAGGAGAAAATACAAGTCGACAGGGACTTCTGTCTACTTTTAGGTTATTCCATGCAACTGTTTATGGACAGTTAGTAGAGGGACAGTTGGACATGCGCCCTCCACTAGGCTTTGTGTCATTCTATTAACTAGAATTTAGTCTTACACAGTGTAATAGCTGTTTTGTATACTGGTGGCATTATGAGTAATAAAAAAAGAAAGAATATGTGAATGTTAAAATGTCTTCCGTTGAAGAAATTTCATATGATAATAATTTGGCATTTAAATGAATTCTTGAGTTTTTAAAGAAATCCACTCATGCTTACCCTAGTTTAAACAAATTAATTAGGCTATCAATGAGCAAAGGGACATTAGTACTTTTCAGCTATATAAACTATGCAAAAATGTTTGTGTCAGTTTATTTTTAATGCTTTGAAGACTACACAGAGAACATTGGCACATAACCTTTTATATTTTCAAGTCCTCATAGTAAAAGTAGTGGGATAAAACCAAGTGCGTTTGACTGTATGTCTAGCTGTGTTTGATCCCATTTACCATTTTCAGTAAATTAAACTGCATGTATCATTTGTTCAGCAAATACAGTTAAGACAGATCACAGGATCATACAGTGTTAAAACCAGAAGGAAATTATAACTTTATCCAACCCATTCCCATGGTAAAAAAAAAAAAAGGTGTAGAAAATCATAGCAACGTGGACAAGAACCCAATTTTTAAAAAAAAATTATTATAGAAATTCCATATGCAGAAATGTGAGATACCCTAAAAATAAACATATATAAATTTTGTATTTGAAATAGAGAAATCACCTTGTAATGAGTATTTTTTAATTAAATGAGAAAATGTGCCACTTTCTACCTATTTGCAGGAATTAGAGCCTTTGAAAGAATGAACTTTGTGGCACTGAGGGTGAAGAAGAGTCCCTTGAAGAGACAGTGCACCAAGGTGACTCTGGATTGGCTCTGCAAGCTTGCATGATCCTAAGGGATAAAGAAGGAAATTCAGGAATATTTGTCACTGGAAGACCTTTCTTAACTCAGGGCTCCCATGCTAGATAAGAGAACCCTCCATTTAGAAGTAAGAAGTAGAAAGCTAGGCACTGGCTGTCTTGGTACTTTTTAAGGGAAGTGTAATGTCGCTGAGCTGAAGTTGGTTTCATCTGTAAAATGCAAAGACTGCTTTACAGTGAGAAGATGATCAAGCCAGGCAGTACATGCCTGTATCCCAACATGTGGGAGGCTGCAGCAAGAGGATCATCAGGAACCTGAGGCCCACTTCCGCAGCATACTGAGTTCTAGGACAGTGAGAACAGCACAGCGAGGCCCTGTCCCCCACACTCACCCTCCAAAAAAATAAGTGCCTCTGCATTTGGCTTTTGGAGACAAGGAATCTTGTAATGAAATATTTAGTTGTCAGTATGCTGTTCCAGTAGTTCCTGAAGTAATGATCATGTTACCCATCAAAATCAGGAGACTCATACATAATCACCTCAGTAATCATTTAATCAAAATAATTCATGTGAAGTTTGATAATAGTAAAAGCCATGTATCCTAATGGTAAGTATTTATTGAATATTGAAAATATGGAATAAGGCCTTTATATGCAATATTTCATTTGACAGTTATTATTTACTGATAAGGATAGTAGTCCTGCTTAAGTTTTGCTCTTTGCAAATGCTCACTTTTTTTTCTTTGTTAAAGCTTCACATCTCTCTTAGTTTTGGTTGATATACTGACATCAGGTGGAGCCAGTTTGTTATCTCCAAATGAAGACAGTGGGAAGGATATCTCCTTGAATCTGTTTAACAGGAAGGGCCAACTGTGGATGTACGAAGTGTCATGCGTATTATTTGGAGCAATAATATAGCTGTTCTATCTAACTATAAATGGCCTATACTAAAAGGACTCGGTAAAGAAATTCTTGGGATGATAAAACCACGTCTGCCTTTTTACGATTCCGTCCTCAGCACCTAGGATGGCAATGAGCACATTGTTAGCACCTTCTAAATTCACATTAAATAAATAATTGATCCACATCATTCATTCTCATTTTGGCCAACAACTTCAACCTCCATTCCCAACTGCAGTTAGCATAACTAACCTATTTGAATTTAGTTTTTCATTCTTTGCTTGTCCAATTAGAAGTACAGAGCTCATGAGACAAATACTCCAAGAGATAGTAAGAATTATAGAGGTGAAGTCCTATCATTAAGAACAAGTTAGAGCCTACCAAATAGCTCAGCGGATTAAAGCCCCTGCAAACAGGCGAAGGGGTGGGTAGATCTCTGGGCCTGCTGTGCCAGCCCCGCCCCCGGGGCGAGCTGAGACTGCAATTGAGACTGGGCATGCCCTTGTAATTCCAACTTGTGGGAGGCTGTAAACAGGAGAATCTCTACAAGTCTAATCTACTAGTGAGACCTCAAACCCCCTGTAGACCCTTCCCTAAAATACCAAAATAAAAAAAGGTGATAATGAAGCCAGTTACATAACATATATAGCTCAGAGAGTTTAGTTATTATTTTGAAGGTATGGGTCTCTTCACAGTCACTATGTATTTTCTTCTAACATATTCTTGCTTATATCAATTGATTGACTTTGGACGTCAAGTAAACTAAAGATTTCTAGGACAATTTTTTCATAGAGAAATTTCTTTTTTTAAAAAAATTTATTTATTTGTGTGTATGTGTGTGTGTGTGTGTGTGGACAGCTCAGCCCACCAGGGGGCGGGGCTGGCTCGCCTGTGGTGCTGGGGGCTTGCACCGTGGTCCCTGTTCTTTGTTAAGCTTGTTCTAAGTAGGTGCTTTAGACCATTGAGCCATCTCACCAGCCCGGGAAATTTCAAGATTCCTATTTTTTTTTTTAAAAAAGCCAGTTGCCCTGATTGTTAGCTTAACATTTTTATTTATTCATGCAAATCAAATGATTGTATACCTTCACAAATTATAAATATAATAACAACTCTGCCTATACAGTTTGTATTTTGTGTGGTTTGCGTGGTGCATTTTACTGCTGCTTTAAAAGATTTCTTCCCAGATGTGGTATTGCATACCTGTAATCCCAGCACTCAGGAGGCTGAGGCAAGAGGATTGCTTTGAGTTCAAGGCCAGCCTGGGCTATATAAAAGAGTTCAAAGCCAGCCTACACAGCACAGTGAGAACCTGCCTGAGAAAGAAAAGAAAAGAAGACAGAGAGAAACTTCCCCCAAGTGTTGCAGTGTATTGAGAATCCACCTGGTAGTGTTGGTTGAATGTGTTGGTAAATATATACCACTATTTGCCTTCTAGTGGATGCTTCAGTAGCTGTGCTTAAAGGATTATTGACAGAATATTACTTTTTATAGCAGAGCTACAACTGTCCAAGTCCTAAATAACAGCTATTGCTGGACCCATGGGGTAAAATGCCTAATAATTTTCCAAGTTCTCTGTGTTAGTGACAGGTTTCATGCATACAGTCAGCTATTAAAGCATTAGAGTTTCTTTCATTTCTTAATCATTAACAACTTTAGATCTGATTGCCTATGGAGTTGCAAGCTGTTAAAATGATCATTTGCCTCTTGCTAATTTTGAATTTGAGAGCTGTTTCTTTGATGCAGTGCTGGTCTTTCTCAAGAACACACAACTCAAGAGTGCTAAGTATCTACTATGTAAAACCTAATTTAAAAATAATAAATCTGTAAAATAAATGAGGGCAATGCTCTTAAATAATACTGAGTTCTCTTTTTTTAAGGATTCAACATAGGCAGGATTTTTCTCTTTTTTTTTTTTTTTTCTAGAGGAAAACTTCCCTGATCTCATATCTTAATATATATACTGATGACTTTATGAAGAGTATATAGAGGCGGGAAATCTCAACATTATTTTTCAATGCTGGAAAGTCATTTGCAATTCAGCCATATTTAAGATAATATAGAATTAACATAGTGAATCAACAGATTATTTTTTATTTTAAAGAGAAAAAAATGAAAACAAATAACAAGAACAAAGACAAAAGCAAAACAACATAAAACAATACAAATGGTGCAGAATTTCAAAACAAAAATAGATAATTAACAATGGTTGTTATATTACATATTGTTATCAAATTTTTTGCTTAGATTACCAAACATAGGCACGCAAGATTGATCAAACAAACACTAACTCTTCCTTCCAATATTTTTCCTTGTCCTTTTAATTTTTTAAAGAGAATATAATAATAATAGCTGAGACATTAGAGACAATGCACATTTAAAAGAATAAATGACAAGATGAAAGGTATTCAACCATGGTTGTTCTAATGCATATTGCTGTCCTATTTTTTAAAAACTTATTTATACTTAGCTTTTTTACAACCATGTATATAGAGTATTGTACCAATAGGAAGTGCTCAATAAATACTTCTTAAACTGACTTACTGTGCTAAAATCAATTGATGGTATGATAAAATGAAATGTTATCTCAAACATTCATTCTTCAGCCATCTATTTAAAGATAATTATTGTATATTCCAAATATAGTGTGTGAGGAAAATTTTAATTAACTTACTTTTTGAAAAATGACTGCTTCTTAATGTTAATGAACACTCTTCCACAATATTGGGCTCAAGTACTCTGTGTTAGGACAAGAGGCTCATGTGGAAGAGGGACTGAGACCACATAGGCAGCTTAACATATATCTCAGAAACTTGTGACACTGACTCATAAGCCCAATTTTCAAAGATTTTGTTGGGTAAAGCGAGGGTGAGCCTAGGCATTGGAACTGTTTGGAAAACCAACTAGATGTTGATGTACAATAAAGCTTCAAAGCAGCCAAAATATCCCTTGTAATCATTTCTTCCAAGAAATAGTAACAAGTATTTGTTTAGTCTATATTTAATGTGATTTTCTTTGACCTACTATTAAACTCCTTTCAGGAAGACTCAACTCTGATGTGGTGATAAGGATAGGATTTTTGCTCTTAGGAAATCAATAAAATGAACCTTGTCCTTTGTTAGTCCAATAGTTCTGATTTCTGGGGACTCCTTTTAAACATTACAATCAAATACATTGTGAATATACCACGGTGTGTTTCATTACTTAAAGCAGAGCAAAATAGAAGAGAGATAAATAAGAAGTCGAGAGAAATTCAAATATTTCTCCAAATTACATATTCCATTGTTTTAAAAATATTTCAATATATATGCTAATTTGCCTCATTTACTCAAATAATTTATCTTAGTTCTTTGAAAAGAAACTTTGTGTTATGTTTCTTCTTTGTAAGAATATTTTTGGTTTATGTCTTGTACTGAGTAACTAGCTTGAAGATAATGATACACAGTGTAATAAGTATTAGTTATTTTATTATTTGGTTATAAAAATTTGTTTTATTTTTTCATGCCACACATTAACCATCTGTTCCGTGCCCCTTGTTCCTGCTCTTCTTGGAGTGATTCTTCATGGCAAACCTCTTCTAAATTTTTCCCTAATACCTTTTTCTGAGAAATACAGCAAGAGATTCTGGTTTATAGCAGTTTTATTAGTAACCAATGACAGAGACACAAAGTGTATTTTTGCCTGTCTTTTGATTCACTCAGTATACACTGTGCTACCCTTACTATTATGGTTATAATGAAAACATTCATTTACCAGTTTCGAAAATACAGTTTCCTGTCTTTTCTCTTTCTTCCTTCATCACCACTATGTGGGACCTTTTTCTCAGTATTCACCTGGATTGTTTATCAGAATTTACCAATCTGGCTCCTTTTTTGCCCTATAAGCTGGTCTTGACACTTGTCCCACATAATGTACTATGCCCCTAATTAGTGCTTCCCACTCAATAGAATTATTAAGCATAATCATGCATTAATTATAACTCATTGTCATTTTGATTGCATATAAAAATGTCATATCTCTTTCATTTAGCAACTTCTGCTCTGATACTAATAGCTACCTCTGTCTTTCTAAAAAGAAGATAATTTTGTTTGTAGGCTACAGTTTTGTGAAGCTGAGTGTGCAGCTAGGTTGTAATGTAGCATCTTCCTCTGAAAGCATCTTATCTCTAAGAGAGATTAGTGGGACTTTCCTTTTTTTTTTTTTTTTGCTAAAATTCACTTGCTTTTGTTATTCTTATCTGATACATCAAATGCTGGGTAGGAAAAAGTAAAGTGATAAAGTACAGTTGGTCAAAATATCAGAATTAATTTACAACCCTGTAGTAAAATAATAAATTGAAGTCTGTATGGCATATTTCTATTTGTCTTTCCTCTGTGGAATAAAAATTTAAATTCCTTTAACCACTTTAGTTTAAACTTCTTGAATCCCAAGGTTTGCTAATTCCATGAGGAAACATGGTCAAACAGTTTTAGGCTATTTTATTAGTGTGGTGCAATTTTTTAGTAGAACCAAGACAGCTAATGCCAGAGTAAACATGGAACTAATCCATGAAGACAAAAGCTTTCCTAAATGTAGTAAGGTCCCAGCCATCCTAACCAGCTAGACACGATGGGTAGTAACTTTTCCCACACAAATACACAGAAAACTTACCTCACACAGCTCATATGCTTCTAAGTTAATTCTATAAGGAGGAAAAGAAATCAGAAAACATTACATCTTTCATATATAACACTTCTAGCACATCACGTCCTAACCCTTTCATTGTTTCTTGTTGTGGTCCCAACTGAAAAGAATTTTTCAGTTTTCCCATGAAATAGTCTTAGGTTCTTTTGTATTATTACAAAATAACACCTAATTGGGGCCGGGGAGATGGCTCAGTGCAATAAGTGCTTCCCTGGCAAGCACAAGCAAGGGCCTGAGTTCAATCCCCGGTTCCGAAAAACAAAACAAAACAAAAAAACCTAATATTCTCTTGTTCAAAGGTCATCACTATAATTATATCTGTCAGGATGAAATGTCTCTTA
Organism: Octomys mimax; assembly: GCA_002564305.1. Taxonomy (NCBI): domain Eukaryota; kingdom Metazoa; phylum Chordata; class Mammalia; order Rodentia; family Octodontidae; genus Octomys; species Octomys mimax. The sequence continues at coordinate 12,059 of NDGM011196207.1, forward strand.
CCCTTGTTCACCTCTATCTTCTGACTTGCTTTTATAGAATTTTTGAGAAAAGCTGTTACATAAGAAATAAAAGTAAACCTGTTTATGAGAAACTGCTATTTTCTTAAAAGTTTCATGTATCCAAATTATAATTGATAATACATATAATGGCTAACATGCAAGACTGAATCATTTCTTAAATCAGCTTGAGCATTGACGATGTGCTTCCGCAGGCCCATGCACTCCATACCTGTTTTCAGAGGGCAGGGATTTTAGATATATTAGAGCCATTGATATTGATAATAACTGCGTATTAATGATACTGTTGAGTCATGACATCAGCATAAGGATCAAGTGTCTGGATAGTGAAAATATTGTTCTTTTGTTAAAAATATATTTAAAAATAAGAAAATAAATGAAAGGATAAGCACCGTAATTCAAATGAAGTTATCTCTAGGTACTTTATTTTAATTTCTTTATTTCTAAATTTCTGAAATGGAGAAAATTAAGTGCCATTTACTTATGTTAACTTATCCTAGGAAATTTTCCCATGCTTTCTCTAGTCTTTTTTAGATATATTTTGCTTCCAGGAAGTCTTTGCTGCTGAAGCATTATTTTCCTCTTAGCAGTTTGGAAAATATCTAAGGTTGTATACCTAATACCTAAAGATAAATGCATGCCTACACCTGACTTTGATGGCGAGGGAGGAAAGCTAGGTAGGTTTGTAGATGGATTCTTACGTGTAATTTCCTGCAAATTGATGGAGCTTTTGCATTTGCAGCTGTTAATAAGAATTAAGGGCAGTGAATGTGTTCAAATATTTGAGTGGTTTGGAGAGATACGGAAAACAATATAAGCTTTGCAGGCTGATAATAGTTTAAAGATATTAGCTGAAAGTCATTCAGCAACATTTCGTAGGCTGCAATAAGCCCTCACATCTTCATTCAGGTGAAAGTTCAAATACACACATGTTAATAACGTTCCTGCCTTGCTCAGTTGGCTATTAAAAGTTGTTTTCAAAATACGTGCTGAAACTATGTGGACATGTTTGTTGCTGCCATGCAAACAAATACCTTATAATTCTCTTATTCTTAGGTAGATTTCCAGATTATTAAAAATGAATCCTGTTTCTCATGCTCCGTTTTTCTTCTCACAAGTGGAAAAAAAAAAAGTTTGCATCCTAATCCTAACTTTACATGGTTTTCAAGGAAAAAAAGTTCTACAACTCTTATGAGAAAGGAGATGGAATGAATTAAATGCATTAGGAATTTTGGATAACATGAAGCAGCAAGGAATAATTTGGTCTGTTTGCTTTTTCTCATCTAAATTTTTAGGTACAAGCCTATGCAGAAAGTGGATGGGGTTGCAGATGGTTTCACGGGAAGTAGTCAACAGACAGGGACATCTGTTGAGCAAACTGTAATCGCCCAAAGTCAACATCATCAACAGTTTTTAGGTATGTTAAGGGGTTCTTCTGCCGGGGAGATGGCTCAGTGGAATAAGCACTTCCCTGGCAAGCACAAAGGCCTGAGTTCAATCCCTGGTTCCACCAAAAAAAAAAAAGGGGGGGGGGTGCTTCATACTAGTTGTTGTTAAGATTTTGAAGAGAACAGTAATCCTTTCTCTTAACTGCGGTGTCTGTTTCCGGTTGCTAATGACATAGAAAAGTTTTTTGCGGTGGTGGTGTTAGAGCTCTATACATCACTCGGTAACTCTAGTTCAGTCCTATTTTGTCACGTTTACTTGAGCTTATTTTTTAAAACATCTAGAGCTATGAAGTATTTTAAATGCATATGAATTATACTCTATTACTATGAAAGTGTTTTCCAGAATTTTTATATTATTTGGATTTTGTGGTCAAAATAGTTTTGTCTGCTTTTAGTAGGAACTTCAAATAACAAAAGAATTTTCCTTTCCTGATTACAAAATTGCATATACATGCAGTCTCAAATTAGAAAATAAATTATTGTAAACCTCAAAAGTAAATTTATGTTTCTAAACTTTTGTGATTTTATAGATGGTATACGTGTTATTACTGAAATCCTTAGGAAATCGAATTCGAATAGTTTGTAGATTACTGCCGTAATCAAAGGGGCAACAGTGGCCATTTGCTGTAATTAACAGCTCTTCTAAACATGAGTGTGCACAGTTCCCAGCACAACATTTCAAGATGAATACATGCTCTCAGAGTGTATGAGTGCATGTCTACGCTTTCCAACATAGACGACTAAAATGCCCTTTCAGGTAGAAACAGCTACAGAACATTGAAATTATTATGTAATATTTCCCAAAGTAAAAATCCTGAAGTATTTTAAAAGTGGACCGTTAAGCTTGCAACAGACGTTTTGATGTTATTTTGTGCTTTTCATTCTATGATAGCTTTTAGACAATAATGCAAGTATATTCTGGGTTAACTGGAAATTAGACCCAAGTACGGTTGTACACTTTTAGTTTCCACATTTGCATTTGAGCATATTATAAGGTAGACACCAGTGTTAACTGTCCAGGGCTGAGGAAAAACCAGACTCACTAGAGTGTATGTTCTTCTTCCCCTCAAGGAAGGCTAATTCCGTGTGCTCTAGGTGGAGACCTGTTTCCCATCCAGTCATTTGAATGTAGCAAAGCAGTGGAGAAGAAAGGGGCCACCCCAGAGCACATGCTGCTATGTCCTGTACAGCTCAAAAGTTCCCATGTGACAGCAGGTGTTCCCATGTCTGTTGCAAGAGATAATTCATAGGACAATAGCATTGTCCTTCACATCAGTTTATGTTAATTTTAATGTCATTTTGTGGTTTTTATTCTATAATACTTTGGGTTTTGTTTCATAAATATGAATGTATGGGTTTAAAACTAAGTTTATTTTAGGTAGTTAAGTAGCATAATAATAAAAAGTGAATAGAATTGCTTCAGGCAAGATTTAGATATTTTGCTTTTAGTAAGGACCTATGCTACTCAATTTCCAAGGTAGTTGTAGTGGAAATTTAGTTGTTACAAAAGTTAGAAGTGTATTTCCTCTATTCTTACATTTTCTGCTGATGGTGTTGCCAAGTTCGCTTGCAAAATAATAATTTAGAAACTCTTGTTCTTTTGGCCACTGACCACTAAATTTCTTTTATGTTTTAGTCTTTTGGAATCTTTCCTATTAATCTGTAATTGACATCATCCACATAGCTTTTTTTCTGATGTGTTGTCATGGTAACAGATGCATCACGAGCACTTCCAGAGTTTGGAGAAGTTGAAATCTCTTCTCTGCCAGATGGTACTACCTTTGAGGATATCAAGTCACTTCAGAGTCTTTATCGAGAGCACTGTGAGGTAAGCCTTTGCAAACATCGTATGAACATGAACTAAATTTTGCCAGACAACTTGTTAAAAGAAAATAATCAAGCTTTTCCTGGGGGACTCAGGAAGTCAGCATTAATTCTTTTGAGTACTAATAAATTTATTTTTCGTCTTTCTGGGCTTGGAGAAGTGAGGAAGACAGCAAAGTGAAAATAAATTTTACTTCGCATTTTTTAATTCTAATCTTAACTCTTTGCAACAATGCTGTCTCTAAATATTCTATAGAAATACTAACATGGGTGGTAGTTTCGATGAACAAGGGAACATTTTTGCATTATTGTTTTTTGCATTCTTCTTATGCAGAAGATTGGCTATAACTTCCATATATCATAGGGAACCAGATAAGTACAATCTTACAGTACATAGACTGTTTTATACAGCCAGGGAATGGATAACTTCAAATATACTAAAATGGAACTAGTTCCAGGATTTAATATTCAAGGAAAAATCAAGATGCAAATAGTGTGTATAGCATATAACTATCATTTGAGTGAAAAAGAACATGTGTACACCTCACCCAAAAAAGAACAAGAGAATATTAATAGTGGTTCATCTTTGTGAAGAAAACTGTGTAACTTAGTAGACTCAATTTTTCAGTAGATGCTTTTGAGTGTTACAACATATATGTGTGTTCTACTAAAAATAACTTCTAAAAATGTTCAGTAGACACGGTAGGTGTTTATTCCAGAAATCATTAAGGTTGCTTGCTCTTCTCCCTCCCTCCCTCTTTCCCCCTCTCTCCCTTTCCTCTACCTCCCCATCTTCCTCTTTCTCTCCCTCTGCTTCTTTTTTCTTCCTCTCCCTCTCCTCCCTTCCTCCCCCTTTTTCTTTTCCCCTCCCTCCCATCTCCCCCTTTCTCTTTCTTTCTATTAAGGGTCCTTGGTTTTTCAGTCCTTATTCCTGTTCCCCTTCCCTCATCAGAACTGGCAACACAGTGTAGGGTTGTGAACTTTCTCTATACTAGTATATTAATGGACCTTCCACTCACCTAATACAAAAGAAATAACAGATTATACAGTTTATTAATTTTTAAATTTTATTTATTTATTGTTTTGTACTTAGGACAGGGTCTACTCATAGTGATCCTCCTGTTTACAGCCTCCCAGTGCCACCAAGCCCAGTCTCCATCACCATCCACTGCGGCAGGCCTGGGGATTGAACTCCTGGTCACTGCGCCTGCCTAAGCAAACGCTTTAATCCACTGAGCTATTTGGCCGGCCCTGATTACACAGTTTTAAGTGCTCCTCCTTTTGAAAAAGGATTATATTTAGAAATTTAAATAGCTTTATTCATCCGGTATTTGTGGTCTGCTTAGAAGCTAAATATTATCTTTGGATTTCAAGAGCAGCCCTCGCGGTTGCTGGAAGTGCAGTATGCAGTACGGAGTTTCAGTTTGTAACATTCACAGTTTGTTTTTTTTTTTTCCTCACCCGAGAAAGAAAAGTGGCTTGAATGCATCTGAGTGCTTGTCAAGGATGCTAGGTTATTAACAACCACGTAGAAGTTCGCTCCTTAGTAATACAGTATTTTCCACAAGTGTTCATACCATGCTCTATCAATCACCAGTATTTTTTAAAATACTACGTGACACTTAAGATTCATTTCTCTTTGATGATAACAACACTTTTCTTGTTTTAGGATTTCTGGATTATCCTCATGCCTATGGAAAAAAGTTCTTTCTATATCTAACATCACATTCAGTAAAATTTCTATAAAGATTCTCTAAACAATTTATTTCTCTGTGTTGAGATGAATCCTGCTGTAAACCAACCAGCCTATTCATTTCTAATTTGACTTTTAAAGAATTTCTCTTATTTTTTTGGAATATAGGTTAGAGCATTGTTACTGACATTGCTAAAAATTGATAGTAAGATTCTAAATAACAAAATATTAAAATATTGTTTGGAGTATAAAATTTTCATGAACATACCAAGTGTCAAAAATAAACACAAAGAGATGGTGACATATACAACAATCTGTGGGGTAAATGGTAGTTTCAAACTGCTCCTCACTCATTTTGAAGTGTGAAGTGTGCAAACTGTCTTTCATGGGCCATTGTGATATATATGGAAAAGAAAACAATTTTCCTTCTTAATTTTCTAAGATTTCACAATATAGTTGCCTGAACTTCATAACCAATCCTGCAAGTAGTCACTTGTCCTATAGAATATAAATTACTTCAATTTATATTTCTCTAAATATTTTAGACTAAACATTTCGCAGAGGATGGACAATGAAAAATGTTTATT
>NDGM011196211.1:0-12201 GCA_002564305.1 Octomys mimax
GTCTATTTTTTGCCAATACCATGCTGATTTCATCACAGTAGCTTTGTAGTATAATTTCAAGTCCAGGTTTGTAATGCTTCCTGCCTTGCCTTTGTTGTCCAGGATTGTCTTTGCTCTTCTAGATATTTTCTGGTTCTAAATAAATTTTAAGAATATTCTCTCTAGATGTGTGATGTACATTGATGGTATTTTGATAGGGATTACATCAAATCTGTATAAAAATGTTGGGAGTATGACCATTTTCACAATGTTGGTTCTTCCTATCTAAAAACAAGGAGTATCTTTCCATTTTCTTAAATCCTCTTCAATCTTTCTCTTTTTTAAAAAAAGGGTTGTAATTTTCATTGCATAGAGCTTTTACTTCCTTTGTTAGATTAATTTCCAAGTGTTTAAATTTTTTGTATGCTTTTGTCTGTATTTAGTGCAGGGTCTACATGGTCTCACTACACAGATTGGACTCAGTGATCCTCCTGTTTTCAGCCTCCCAAGCAACGCGATTACAGATGCACACCACCACACCCAGTCTCATTTACTGTCTCAGAGTGCCCCCAGGGCAGAGCTGACACGGTACTCCAGGGATCAAACCCCAGTCCATGCATGAGCCTGCCTAAGTAGGCACTTTATTCCACTGAACTATCTGGCCTACCCTTAGATATTATTGTGAAGAGTATTGTTTCTCTATTTTCTCTCACAGTGAGATTGTTATCTGTGTGCATGAATGCTACTCATTTTTGGGTGTTGACTTTGTAACCTTCTATACTACTTAATTTGTTCATTAATTCTAGGAGCTTCTTGGTTGACAGTTTTGGGTCTTTCAAGTAAAGTATCATATCATCTGTAAATAATGATAGTTCATCTTCTTCTTTACCTATTTTTATTCCTTTTATTTCTCTCTCTAATCTTATGGCTCTAGCTAATGATTCCAGAACTTTATTGAACAGGAGTGGTAATAGAGGACATCCTTGTCTTGTACCTCATTTAAGAAAAAAAAAAAGCTTTTAGTTTTTCCCCATTTAGAATTATGTTGGCTGTTGGTTTGTCATAGATGACTTTTATCTGGTTAAGGTATAGGCCATCTATTCCAATTTTCTGTAGAGCTTTGATCATGAATGAGTGTTGGAATTTGTTGAAAGTCTTTTCTGCATCTATTGAGATGATCATGTTTTTTTTGTTTTGTTTTGTTTTGGCTCTATTGATATAGTGTATTAGGTTTATAGATATGCATATGTTGAAAAATCTTTGCATCCCTGGGATGAATCCTTCCTGGTCATGATGCATAATTTTTTTGGTTTTTTTTGTTTGTTTGTTTGTTTGTTTTTTTGTGGTATCAGGGATTGAACTCAGAACCTTGAGTTTGCCAGGCAAGCGCTTATTCTACTGAGCCATCTCCCCGGTCCCAATCTTTTTTTTTTTTTATGGTGTATAATCTTAATGATTTGCTGTATTCTATTTTTTAGTATTTTATTGAGGATTTTTGCCCTTATGTTCATGCTGGAGATTGACCTGTAATTCTCTTTTTTGGTTGGGTCTTTCTCCAGTTTTGTTATCAATAAAATAATTGCCTTCAGGAATGATTTTGGGAGCATTGCTTCCTTTTCAATTTCATTGAAGAGTTTGAGGAATACTGGAATTAATTAATCTTCCCTAAATTTCTTGTTGAATGCAGCTGTGATTCCATCAGGACCTGGCATTTCTTTGTTGGTAAACTTTTTATTACATCTTGCATTTTCAATGTTATTGGCTGATATTGGGTTATTTAGAGTTTTGATATCTACTTGATTCAGTTTTGGCAGTTTGTACCTATCTATAAATCTGTCCACTTCTTCTATGCTTTGGTCCTGTCAGAATAAACATTTTCAAGTAGTTATTGATGATCTTCTGAATTTCCACAGGATGTATAGCAATTTCTCTCTTTTCATTCCTTCTTGTTTGAATTTGAGGGGTTTTTTTCCTCTTTTTCATGAGGTTGGCTAGGGGTTTACCAATTTTATTGAATCTCTCAAAGAACCAGCTTTTGGATTCATTCATTCATTGTGTTGATTTCTCGGTCTCAATTGCATTAATTCTGCTCTCATTGTTGGAAATTCCTCCCATCCTTGGGCTTTGGGCTTGGTTTGCTCTTCTTTTACTAGAAGCTTGAGTTTCAATATTATGGTATTTATTTGTTTTTACTCTGTTTTCTTTTCTTTTTTTTTTTTTTTCTTCTGTTTTCTACTAATGCGTGAGTTCAGTAAAATAAATTTCCCTCTGAAAACTGCTTTCACTTTATCCCACAAATTCTGGTAAGTTGTGTTTAATATTCATTGGATAGTACATATTGTTTTCTTTCTTGTTTAATTTCATATGTAACCAATTGGTTGCTGAGGAGGCTGTTATTTAATTTTCATATATTTATGAGGTTTTTGTGATTTCCTTTGTCATTAATTTCTGGTTTTATTGCATTGTGGTCAGATAATAAGCATGAAATAATTTCTGTATTCTTTCATATACTTCAGCATGCTCTATGGGCTAGTATGTAGTCTATTTTATAAAATGTCTAATGTACAGCTGCAAAAAATGTGTATTCAGATGCTGTTGGGTTGGGTGCAATACTCTATATATGCCCATGAATTCCATTTGCTCAAAGGTTTGGTTCAGTTCTGTTACTTCTTTGCTAATTTTTGTCTGCTTGACCTATCTTTTTGAGATAAGGGGGTGTTAATGTCCCGTGATAAGATTGTGATATTGGTTATTAGGGGTTTTTTGTTTTGTTTTGTTTTGTTTTGTTTTTGTATTTTAGGTAGGATCTATAGGATGTTCAGGGTCTCACTGCTATATCAGACTCATGGTGTTTCTTCTGTTTACAGCCTCTCAAGTGCTGGGATTACAAGTGCATGCCCTGTAATCCATGCCCAGTCTCAATCACCATCTCAGGGCACACCTGGGGCAGGGCCAGCACTGAAGACCCAACTCCCAACCCCTGTGCCTGCTTGCTTGTGCTTTAATCCACTGATCTATTTGGCTGGCCCTTAGATTTGTTGATGTTCTTTAAAATTTGTTTTATTTAGTTCAGTGCTACCTTATCTGGTGCGTACATATTTACCACCGTTATCTCGTCCTCTTGAGTTTTTCTCCTAACCAGTATATAGTGACCTTCTTTGTCTTATTTGATCATTATTGTTTTGAATTTCAGATTGTCTATGAACAGAATAGCTATCCCTGCTTTTTTTTCATGTAGTATTGTTTTCCATCCTTTGAATTTCAGCCTATGAACTTCTTAATGGCTTAAATATGTTTCTTTATGAAACATATTGTTAGATTTTGTTTTTTAATCCACTCTGCCAGTCTGTTTCTTTTAATTGGTGAATTAAATTCATTTACATTGGTGGTTATAATTGATATATGTTGACTTATGTTGGTCATGCTATTTTCTTTCTGTTCCTTCTCTACTTTTCTCCCATACTTAATAGTTTGTCATATTTCTGTTTTCATTCTTGGAACTATGGTCATTTTGATCCCTTCCTAGAATATCTATTATTACTCTATGTGGGGTCGGCTTGGTCGTCATGAATTTCTTTAGTTGTTTTTCATCTTGAAAGAATTTCACTTCTCCTTTTGCTGGGTATATCAGTCTGGGTTGGAATTTGTTCTCTTATAGGACTTGAAGTACTTTGCTCCATGTTCTTGTTGGCTTGATGGTTAGTGAGGAGAAATCTGCTGTTATTCTGATGGGTTTTCTTTTCAATGTGATTTTTTTTTCTCTCGTGGCTTTTAGTATGTTGTTCATATGCTGAATTTCTGGGATCTTGATTATTATGTCTGGGTATAATTTTAATTGGGTTGATATTATTTGGAGTTCTATATGCATTGGTTACCTGAATGTCACATTGTATCACTGTATCTGGGAAGTGTTATGCTATTACTTCTGCCCATATTCTTTTTAAATCAGTTGTGTCACCTCCTTTCTCATTGAAGCCTGCATGTCTTATGTTGTTCATCTTTGCATTGCCTTGCAGCTGTTGAATTATTATTTCCTGGATCTTATTTTTTTAAGGGGTCTTTCCTTGCCTTTTCACTAGCTGCAATGGTGTCTTCAATGACTGAAAGTCTATCTTCACTTTCTTTCAAACAGTTTTGCCAACTTGTACTTCAATTTCTTGTGTACCTCTCTGAATCTACTTCATGCATTCTATTTCTTTCCTGTATTGCTCATTCAAGGTTTTCATTGTTTTTCTATTCTACTCTGTTCTCATCAGTGTCTTATTTAAAAACACTTAGTAATTCTTTCATTGTAGCTATCATTTCTTTTTTTTTTAACCTGGGAGATTATTTCTGATCTGATTTCTTCTATGCCCTTCTGAAGTTGTTTCTTTACTTCAGTTTCTATTATTTTAGAGTTTTCAGCATGTGACTTCCAATTTCTTCTATGTTACTGTCTCCTGGGCTTTTTGTAGGTGGGCTCAGGACCTGAGATTGCATTTTCCTCCTTCTTTTTGTCATTTTCTATTTCAGAGAGAACTCTTTATTTTGATTTCTGTGATAACTTTCTATGAAAGTTTAATAGCAGGTAGCAGGGCTGGGGAGCTGGCTCAGTAGAATAAGTGCTTCCCTGGCAAGCACAAGGGCCTGAGTTCAATCCCCAGTTCCGCAAAAAAATAATTAACAATAATAATAATAATAATAATAGCAGATAGCTGTATCACTGCTGTCAGAGCCTCTCTGTAAAGAGTCACTTTTTTAGATATCTCTACTTTGTCAGATATTTTTATTTTATTTGTGTCCCAAGATTTTACCTTCTCTATTGATTGAAAGTGAGATATTGGATTTCATTTGGCATTGTCTTCCATCCTTCAGTGTAGGGCTTTGGTGAGGTTATTACCCAAGAGAGAACATTAAGGCAAATATGGTTTCTTATTTACAGTAGTACAATTAGCAATACTAATAACAGCTAGTGAAATTTAGAAATTAACAAGCATCTATAACTAATGATTTTGTACTTTAGACCATAGGAGCAAATATTATCACTGCATAACAAAGCAGATCATGAAGTGAGAATTTATATTTAAATTAATTCCCTTGAGTTCTATCTTGGCACTTGCCCTTCGTACACCTGGAGTCTTCCAGGCAGACTAGTTCACTCCAGTTACTGCTGCCGCCTCTGTGTCATGAGGATGCTTCTGTAGGTCTGAGCCTCAATCTGGGTTCAGGTGTGCCCAACAGTAGGCCTCAGCTCACCAGGTCTAGGTCTCCTGAACTTGAACTCAACTGGCTGGACCTGAATTGGGGTCTGGTTGCTATATTTTGCTCCTTCTCGCTGAACTCTGTCCAACTGAACTTCTGGGCCCTGCTGGCTGCCTGTCCTGTAACGCTTTCCTAGTTGCCCCACCAAGGTGAAGTGTATGCTGTTTAACTATTGTAATAGCTACAATAATTACAATAATATCTTTACCTGCTGTTAAAGGACCTCCTATCTCCTGATTTGTATAAAAACACTAAATCTTAAATCTAGTGTTTGTACTATTTATCAGATCTTTTCCTCTTTGCATTTTTATGTTGGTTTTGATTTGAATCTTCAATGTATCCCGAAATGCTTAGTTCCATTGCAATGCCAAAGATGGGACATCTGAGAAGTGTTCAGATTAGGAAAACTCTAACTTCTCCACTGATTCATTCTTTTGTAATTTAGTGGCATTATTGAAAGACAGTAGAAATTTAGGAGGTGTGATCTAAGCAAAGAGATTGGGTCATGAGGACAGAATCTTGGCCCCATCTACTTCCTTTCTGTCTTTTTCCTTCTTTCTCTCTGCTTCCTTTCTGCCACATGATGAACAGATTCACATTATTATAACTTCTACCTCAAAACTCTGCAGGGCAGTGTGAGACCTTGACATCATCCATGAGAACCTGGCTTTGCAGGTGCAAAAGTAATTAGATCTCAGATACTTTTACACAGATTTTTTAAAGGCCTAGAAAGCCTAGAAATGTGACAGGATGGTACATGAATCAATGTGAGTGAAACAAAAGCTATAATATGCATTCCCCTGAGTTAAGGATGTCAAATGTAGGGAGAATCTGGCTGAAGGAGTGATTGAAATGAGTGTAAAGATGGAGGCGCCCTGAAACAAGGGCAGAGGTCTCCTGGAAAGCATGGTGAAGAACTAGAAGAGATGTGCAGGGCAAAAGCCATTTGGATGAATGATAGAATTACTCTTGGAGATGTGTGCTCCAGCCGTTGTATTCCCCACGCCCCTGTAAGGTTGCTCAGCACACCATAGTTTCCTTTTCCTTTGGCCAAACTCCAACATAAATGTTTTTCTTTTGCAATTCTGTTTCATACCCTTGTCTTGCAAATAAAAACTCATGGCTTGATCAGATGATCTCTGTTTTCCTGAGACTTTCCCATACTCATGAGTGTCAGTGAAGCAGTCCTTCTAGGGCTCTTGGAGTTTATACTGAAATTCAACTGTGAGTAGTTTTTCACCCTCTGCAGGGCTACACAGCTGCACACCAGCATAGAGGACCAGCCTGCCTCTCAAACCTGGAAAAACAAAAGGATGTCAAATTGTTTATCCAGTTAAGTGAACATAGATGGCCACCAAGTAGCTGGGCAAGACTATGGTGAGGTCAAGGGCTAGGTTTTTATAGCCCATAAGTCTCTTAGCTGTCCAATTGCTAAATTAATAGAGATGGTTTGTTTATAATTCTTTTGCTATTTTACTTTTATGTCCTCTGCTTTGCCTATGATAGATCGAATTTATCCAAAGAAAAAGAAAAAAATAAGAAAAAATTTCATTGTCTCTTAAGATCATGTGAATGTAAAACTTCTGAACTTCAACTTTTTGAGGTCTTAATCATCAGTATCCTTGCTTTTCCTTAGAAGTACATCTAGAGGGGAAGGATGGGGAACATGTAGGAAGAAACCTAAGATGGCCTTTGGGAATGTAAAAGTTGTGTACCTTGCAATGCAGGCCAGGGGTTTCTCTGATGAGTGCAGTTTTCCTGAGACTTTCTCATATCAATGAATTCTAGTGAAGCTGTCCCTCTGGGCCTTTCAGAATTTAAACTAAGCTTTGACTCTGAATAATCTTTCCTCCTCCATAGCACCATGGTTGCACACTGCAATGAGCAGGAATTTGGAACATCTTCTGAGAAATGCTGCAAGCAGCAAGAGAGTAGTCAAGTTGGCTGCAGCCATCAGGGACACAGGGGCAGGGCTGTAGATGCCTTATGGGCCATACATTGTGTCACCATGTGTCTGCTTGCTGGACATGGAGCTACAGGCTTTCATGTTTGTTCCAATGGAGGTCAGCCTTCCTTTAGTCTAATTCTTCCTTGCTCTTTTCCTGCTCCTTTTGGAATGGGATGTTTACTCTGCACCATTGTATCTTTTGTCATGGGACTTATTTTATTTTATAAGTGCTCTCAGTGAAGAGCTAGCCTTGAGACTGAGAGGAAATTTTGAACTTGGGCTTTGGATATAAATATAGTTTATATAATGAGATGAAATGTATTTTATATAAAAAGGTTTTGGGAGATGGAACTCAAATGCTATCATTTGGACCTAAGACCTACCCCAAGAACAGCCAAGTGGTTTTTGGTGAGTGAGCAGACTAAGAGGCACAGAATGCGTGCTGCTTTAGGAGAGATTGCCCAGCGTAGAGCAGAGGGGCATGGAGTCATGATGCTGGGGCTCTCGCTCAGTCGCTATTCTCTTCCTCTCTGCTTCCTAGCTACAGTGAGATGTGCAGTGTGGCTTTCCCACACCCTTCTTCCATTACATATGACCTTACCAAAGGCACAGAAACACAGGAGCCAGCTGACCACAGAATGAAGTATCTGAGATTGTGAGTCAAAAGTAAATCTATCCACTTTTAATTCATTTATCTTGAGTATTTTACCACAGTAACAGAAAGCTCATTCACTCAGTGCTATATTCATGACAGAAATAAAGGCTTATTGTCTTTGCTCATTTGTTTCTTTAGTCTAAATACTTTAAAAATCCAAATCTATAAAAATCCTTCAATAAATATCCATTTTAGATTTTACTTCTTTCAATATTATCACAATAAAAAGTAATATCCATCCCCACACCAATACCCAGGTAGGAGACGGTGAGAGCATGGCAACCTAACAGCGACAGTTGGTCACAATACACCACCAGAGAATTAGTAAACATGGGCACAGCACAGCAGTACCTGAACCCACAATGATAACAAGCTAAACCCTACACCAGGTCCCAATCTTGGCTGTGATAACTCTTTGAACCTGGTACCTGATATTAACTTTCTAGCATGGGATCAAAAGGGACCACCTAGACCGACTATCCAGAAAGATGAAAGAGGCCAGCAGTGCTTCACTTTGCCACAACCACCTTCTCCTTCTTATGGCAGTCAGCTCTGCGTGCAGGATGGCTCTCTTTTCAAAGCACTCTTTCTCCCTGAAAACTTATTTTGTGCTTCCTCTCCTTTTTCTATTCTTTTTCTTATTTTTGCCATAAAATAAATGATAGTCATTTACACTTATAGTAGATTTCTATCTGGCGGTCATCTATTATACCCAGCTGAATTAAACTAGTGTGGTGCTGGGTGCGGGAGACACACTGAGGATTGTTGCCAGCAGCATACAAGGCAGAACAGGAGAACATGTTGGAATGCTGTTAGGGATGCTGTTTGGAGAACTTGTTGGAGCTGTTGGAAGTTGCTAGTTCTCTTGGGCTGTTCTGCTGGAAGACCATGCCATGCCGGCATTTCCAATGAACTTTGGAGGAACTCTGGTCCTCATCTTGGGCATCACTTTCTGGCTCTGGAAAGGAAGACAGTGCACTGCTCAGCCTCATGGACAAGCTTGTCACGTTGGATTTCCTGATAGAAACTTGGCTTTTCTCATTGTTGGAGGAGCTCAGGACCTCACTGTTGCTGAGGATGGCGGTCGTACTTTTGGGGGAGTTCTGGTGCTTACCTTGAGCATCGTTTCCTGGCTCCAGTTCAGATCCGTCAGCCTGCTGGCACAGAGCCTTCATCTCACTGGCACAGACTTTCTAGCTTCCGCCACTGACCTTAGGGCCTTTCCTGCACTTCTTGTATACGATTCTTGGGTGATTCCTTATACAATAATATTATATACTGTGTCCTGTACTATATTGTTCACTGTGCAAAAAACCCAAACTATAACAGCACCTAATGACTGCCCTGACAAATTCATCGACTGAAACATACAAGAGCCTGGAAGCGCAGCTGGTGTCTACCTTATCTGATAATACAAATACTGCTGTATTTTTAGAACAAACAGAATTTTTTTTGCATGCCTTCAACTGTAGTTCTTAAACATTACTTACCTATCTTAGCGCCCTTAAGAGAGTTTTGGGAATTCACTGGGTATAAATTGAATGGATATATCTTAGTATCATATTTCAGGGGAAATTTTTAAAAAAGAAATCAAAAATATAATTGTTTCATATTAACCCATTTTTATGGGTTATAAAATTTTTATAATTTTATCTTGAAATCTAATTTTCAGTCAAACTCTTCACATTGTAGATAAAAAACTATAAAGGTTCCAAGTCAAAGGTTTTAGTGTTCTGGTATTAATACTCTTTGAGGTACTATGCTTCATATTTGGGCCAAACTTCAGCCTCCTTATAGGTTAACAAAAATATAAGTTTTTGTGTATTTACTTCCTGAATCAATTAAAAAGATTCTTCTTTTCCAATCCTAGCCATTTCTTTGCCCATGAGTATTTCTTCTGACTGTCTAAGCTTACTTTTAACATCTAACACTTTTTTAAAAATACTCTTTTTACCTTATTTAAAGGAACTGTTACAGGCACCTGCTGTTTTTTTCTTTCATTGGAATTAGTACCTGAGTGACCTTGAACTTTTATGTAATATAATTTCTATCATATTATGATAGAAATATATGTATGATATATCTATATAGCTTCTTTCAGAAACTAGTAATAAATTGAATCCCCAATCTATCATAATATAGAGTTCCCAAAGCAGTTTCCTTAAAGGTTTTGTGTTCTTCCTAAAAAAGAGAATATTTTTAAAAAACAACTATTTTAAATTGAGGCTCGAGGATGGAAATTTGAAGCAGGTTCACGACAGTAACATTCATCTCTTTTGGCAGTTCTGATGTTTATGCATTGGCTTTTCTCAGAGCTAGGTCACCTTTCTCTGCAGTCATTTGGCCCATTTAGAAAGTAACTTCCCAAAGACCAAAAGGCTACTGTACTCTATTTAGAGCTCAGTTTCACATTATAAGAACCTAAAATTCCCCAGACATCCCTGGAAAGGCTGCTTTGGGTCAAAGTACAGGGAGATGTAACTGCCCGGGATCTATTCTCACAAAGATCCCAGTCTTCAGACAATGAGACAGTGCTACGCGTGACAGATTTCACAGCTGTTCTATATTAGTTAACTTCGTAAATACTCAACTGAATGCATATTTATTCAACATCTGCTATGTGCAAAATGGAGTACAAGCCTCCAAAGATACAAAGTTAATCAAGATATGCTCTCCAACCTTGAGAATTTTTCTGTACATTGGTAGGTGCTTTACCTGATACTTCACCTTCATTTCTCTGTTTATCCAGGTCATGACTAGTTTAATGCTGTTTAAATAATTGATTTCTTGGACATCCTGTATTTCCTAGGAGCATCCAGTATTAACTGATACGATGATCTGTCACCAAAGATTATTCTTTTAGTCCAAATCCATTGAAATCTCTCACCTACCCAATGGAAGGAATAAAAATGAATGATAAATGGGATCATAATTGCTGAACTTACTCTTTTTTCTTTCCGCGGTATGGAGATAGGACTCAGGACCTTATACTTGCCAGGCAGGTGCTTATGACACTGAGCTACCTCCCTGGCCCATCCTGAACTTACTCTAAAGATTAGATTTTCCAGGATAAAAGGGGCAGTGAGGAGTCACCTAGCACAATGTTTCCCATGTATTTCAACATGCAGAATGATCACAGATGGACCCCTCTGAAAGCGAAGGTACACCTCAGCAAAGCTGTAGTGGGCCTGCTGTGAGATCAGAAACTGATACCAACTATCTACTAACACCAGATTTGCTGGCGCTTAGACTATGCTTTAAGCAGTAAGTATCTAAGGCACAGTCATGAAAAGTGGATGCCATCCTCTCAACATGGTCTTTTATCAAACAATATCATTAAATCAATTAATGAATTAAATACTATTAAAATAATAAATTCAACATTATTAAATGAATTTATTCATCCAATGTGATAGTTTTTTCATCAATAGTTGCTTTGATAGGGATGCTACAAAAGAGCATCAGTCTCCGTAACTGAACAGAACAGAAAATTAAAAGAGGTTTAAAAATTTGTAAATAAAAAATGAAATAGAATTCTTATAGGATTCACTAATTCCACTCCTGGGTACTCAAAAGAATTAAAAGGCGAGACTTGAAAAAGTATTTATTCATAAAGGGGTCTGGAGATAGCTAGTGGCTTAAGTACCTGCCTGGCAAGTGTAAGGTCTTGAGTTTGATCCCTGGTACAAAACAATATCCGTTCATAACATCTATTCACAATAAGCAGGGCCAGGGAGATGGCTCAGTGGAATAAGCGCTTTCCTGGCAAGTGCAAGGGCCTGAGTTCAATACCTGGTTCCCCCCCCCCAAAAAAAAGTCACTGGAACAGCAAGAAAAAACCCTAAAAAAAACCCACACACAGTAAGAAAAAATAGGAGCAACCGGGTGTCCACAAACAGATGAACGTATCAGTAGATGTACACGGAACAAAAACTTTGTTAAAAGGAAGGGAATTTTTACACATTTTAAAACACGTGATCATTATGCTAACTGAAATAAACCAGTTATGAAGAAGCACATATGATGTCTTCATCTTACCTAGTTTACTTAGAGTAGTCGAGCTCAGAAACAGGAAGAATAATGATACTGTAATAAGAATTACCTTGTCCATCTGGGAGAATGTCAGCGCTCTCAATTGTTTCCATTTCCTGAACTTGTAAATCACAGCATTCTCAGAAAGGTAGCTGTTCACCCACAGCTACCTTTGAATTCTAAGAAACCGTTAAGTAGATTTATCAAGTAAATCCAAACTTCGTTAATTGCTTTGTTCAAAGCCTGATATGCAGACTTGGTATTTAAACAGTAAGGCAAAATGACTTTTTCTTTTTCTTTCTTTCTTTCTTTCTTTCTTTCTTTCTTTCTTTCTTTCTTTCTTTCT
>NDGM011196213.1:0-13682 GCA_002564305.1 Octomys mimax
CCTGCCCCTTAGCTCAGCTCTTTAAGTGGCTGCTTCAATAAAGCAGTCAGGCTCAGGTTGCTGGGGTTTGATCCCCACAACTCAAGCCAGCCAAACCTGCCATGAAGGCATTCGGAGAAAAAAAGACAGCTTAAGAGGAAATAAGGAAGGCCAGAGAGATAGCTCTGTGGACCAAGCACCTGCTTAGGCAAGCACAGGGACTGGGGTTTGATCCTCAGCACCACTTGCCATAGTGGTCACACCCCAGACGTGCTGAGCTGGCCACTGAGACCAGGTGGTATGTGCCTATAATCCCAGCGCTGGGGAGGCTGAAAACAGGAGGATCACTATGAGTCCATGCTGCATAGTGAGAACTGTACCAAATACTAAAGAAGAAAAAAAGAGAGGGAGAGAGGAAATAGGTGGATCTGTTGCAAAAGAGAAGAGATCCAAGTGATGGGATAGAGTAGAAAAGAGATTGTGAGATATATCAGATTCATGCAATAACCCCCACAGGGTACACAAACATGCATATAAAGATGTTCACTGAAAATTCATCATAGTTAAAATTTTAGAAAAATCTATAAGCAAAATCATAGGAAGTCAATAAAAGAAATCAAGAAACACCCAAACAGCAATATGTAGTTGTTAAAAATTACTCTTTAAAATATGTACCATAGAAGAATACAGTACTCAGAGATACAAAAAGTACTCATAGTATGCTTTTTTAAAATCATTCATTACTTCTTAAGTATATCTTTTTTTTTCTTAAGTATATCTTTTAAAGCATTCATAGTATGTTTTAAATCTTTCATTATTCTTACGTACATCTTCTAAAGCACCTATGTTTCTAGGTGCTGATCGGGATGCCCATTTGAAAGGCCAGTTGTGGGCCCGGATGGAGCTCATAGCAGAGTCACAGGCTAGTGTGGGATGAGGCTCTGGGTTGGCGCTCCAGCCCCAAACAGGGACAAAAGACTAGTTACAGAGTGTTATGGACATGGATAATCTCATTTTTCTGTACATTTTTAACCAGACTAGGATAGACATCAACAGAACATCAACTATCTGTGAACAGCAAGATTACAGGTGAAATGCATTTTCTGTAATGAATATGTATCACTTCTGCAATAAGCAGACACAGTGTTTTTTCAGTCAGGCTGATGGGTCCCCCTTATCTCACTTCTCACTGCTGCTCAACTCCCTGAAAACAAACCGGTACTTAATCTACCACAGGTATCTTAAGACCCTAAGGGAAAGGTCAAAAACACCACAACACTCACCCACTTCTAGATGTTTTGCCAGGTGGGAAAAGTAAGCCTCTATTTGTTTAGGCTATCCTAAGTCAGGTGTTCTATTACATGGGGCAGAAAGCCTTCGCATATATTTAATAATCACAACATGCATTAAGGTAATACTGTATAAAATAATATTTGCTAGCATACTAAATATTATGGTCATACACACCATGCATACTACATTGTAACATACAAATATACTAAATAACACATGACATGTTAGGGCTTTCACAACCCCCCACTCATTTATTTTGATCCACCAGCAGGGCGTGGACACTAACACAGGTCCCGCCAGCTTCCAGCTATGTAGTCACCTCTCTGAAGTGCCTGGGAAGCACAGTTCAAGAGGAGTGGTTGGTGAGAACCCGAGGTCACCAGCAGAGGCCCATGTGCAGCAAAGAAAACCCAAGCAGCCACTCCTGTAGCTTACAGTGTGGCCCAGCATTGCCACTTCCAAGAACAGATGCTGAGAAAAGAACCACGGGCGTGATCGTGGACATACGCAGACATTCCTCATTACTACACATCAGGGGAAAATGGGAGAAGCCAAATGTGAAACAACTGGCATAAAAATAATGGCATTCTCCCAGCTGAATACTGCGGAAATGCTAACAACCTGGGAAAATGTGAACATTACTGTGACGACTGAAAAGCACGTGGGAGTGATGACTTCAAATTCTATTTAATGAATAATCCCAGTTTGGAAAACAGAATAAACAAAAATATACATGCAACATAAGAAAAAGATAGGGTACATGGACAATGCTATCAGGAAACAGTGGAATGGCGATAGTATCTTATTCAGAGAATATTTCTGCGTTTAAAGTCTAAAATCACTTTATTTTCTTATGCAGTTAATAAAATCATTTTCTGAGTGGCACCTTCTCATGCAGTACTATTTGTCCTGTCATCAGGACGCTGCATTCATAGACACCAACTCTGACTAATGTCTCCCTGCAAATTCAATGGTGTTAACAAGAAATTATTTATTTTTGTGTTTTAAAAATAGACTGATGCCAACAGCTGCAAGCTAAACTACAGAAAATGATAAAGAAATTTTATGTTTCCAAGTGAATTTGAATTATATACAGTATGCTTTAATTCCATAAATACAGTTTTGATGATGCTGACTTGAGAAAAATATTGATGTTTCCTTAAATAAGTCTATTATGTACTGAAATTCAATCCCTTACTTGAAATTGAATGATCATGAAAACAATAAAAGTGAATGCAAATGTGGTGTGTCACTGACTGGAAAGCAAGTCCACTTATACCCATGTCCTTATCCACTGGCTTCTTGATGCAGAAGAGGCAGCTACAGGCCAACCCACCACTGAAGACTGGCAGAGGTCAAGCTCCCCAGTGGAAGCTTGAGGCGCAGGCTCCAGGCTGAGCCTACACGCTGGTGTCCCACTTGCCTGCTTAACCCCCGTGCTTCAGTTCTCTACCCCTATGTTATGGTTTGTGCCAATGTGCTCGGAAGCCTCATGCAGTCATGAGGGTGGGCTTCTAGAGTTTGTGACTGCCTCATGGTCCAATGCTGGGTCTGAGTGCTACACACACCCTGGGCAGGTGGCCTGTGCACAGTGTAAGGCTTGCTCTCTCCCGCTCCTCCCTTCTGCTCTTGCTGCTTTTGCTGTTTTCCAGAGCCATGAGTGGCTGCCCTCTGCCATGGGCCACGCTGTCTTGGAGCCAGCCAAGTATGGACCGAAACCCCTACAAACTGTGAGTGAATAAACCTTTTCTTCCTTAATTCTGGGGGTCAAGTATCTTGTCTCAGAAACAAGAGAAAAGTGGCCCAGATACCTACCACACAGAGTTCCCATAAAGATGGAATGAGAGAATCCACACAGAGGTGTGATGCAAACCACAGTCTCTCCTAACTTCCTTCCAAGTCACCTCTGGAGACAGACCATGGGCCTGGAACATCAGACTTTAAGGAGACTTCAATACCCTGTCTTAAGTACACATGCTAGGAGTGCTGGGGAGATAGCTCAGTGGCATACATGCCCGCCTGGCAAGCGCAAGGTCCTGAGTTCTAACTCCAGTATTGAAGAAAAAAAAAACAAAAAACTCATATTGAGTACTTGACTTTTAAGTATAGATTTTATATCATTTAGCTCAGTGATCCCCACAGTGACACGTTTAGAAAAACGTGGAGCCTTAGACCAATAGAAATCTGCTACAACACCTGCATTTTGAGAAGACAACACCCCTTTACACCTTGTCCTATTCAGTTTTTCACAAAAAGCAATTTTATATTCAGAGCACTGTGACTGATAATAAAAAGTATAGCTGAGAATGCTGCTGAATGTATTTAGTGCTCCTCATCACCAGGAAGCGCCCTACCTCCTTCCGTGTGGTCACTCATTGTATTAGTTGCTTTTCTCACTGCTGAGGCAGAATGCCCAACAGCCAAAGCTGAAGGGGGAAAAGTTTACCTACTTCACAGTCTGTGGAGGCTTTAGCCCCTAATTGGCTGGCTCCAGGGCAGGGGGGCTTCACGGGCAACTCATTGTGGGTGAAGGCAGCACACAACCAGGGACCTCAACATTGGCTTTCTGCCGCTTCTGCCTTATCCAGGCTACTCAGGGCAGGCAGCACTCACACCGTCAATCCTAGCACCTCTGAGCCCAGCACTGCACCAAGAGTCAATCCCAGCATTGCACACTCTGGATCCAGCCACCTCTGAAAAAGCCCTGCCCACACGAGGCACGGGGAGAACATCCAGACCCAAGTCATAACGTTTGTTAAATCTCAGCCTAACCTATGAGGTAGGTTCTGTTATTATCCCCATTAGGTGGATCAGGAAGCCGAGGTACAAGGAGACAGAAATTTGCCAAGTAAAGATATGTATTAATGGAAATACAATATGTTAAATATAACACAATATATTACATATTGTATTTCCATGTTCTAATCCCATAAAAATGACATACTGAGTAGCAAAGAGCATATCAAAGTATCAGTTTTTTACCTCCTGTGAAATTACAAATAGAGTACTAAACGTGTTCCAAACATCCTCTCTTGCATTTAGGACAACTTGCAGTATTCCCATTTATTAGAGGAATAAACCTTGGATTTAAGTGAACTACCTATAATAAAACATAGATCTACTTGGCCCCATAGTCAGCTATGACACAGTTCACCTTCTTCAGAAGATGAAGAAAAGGCTTGTCCCAAATTATAGGATGTAGAAGAGGAACAAGATCTCAGAATAGTATGACAGAAGAAGGAGGAGGAGGAAGAGGAGGAGGAGGAGGAGGAGGAGGAAGAGGAGGAAGAGAAGGAGAAGAAGAAGAATGGTACGATCCAAGCCCTCTCTTCAGAAATGTGGGAAAGGCCCAGTACGAAGAGATTTATGCAGTGCAGTGGGAGACTCACAACTAACCCAGGCTCTCGCCACAGTACCACTGCTTTTTCAGTGACATCATGAGGCCCTTTCCTACTGAGTCACCCACCTGAGGCCCTTCCAAAGAGAAACAGAGAGCCCAAACCATAACAACAGCAGGCTGCCCTCCCTGCCTGCCCCCTGCTGACCCTTGGCCTGTGACATGTGCTTCTGGCTCCTTCAGAGCAGTGACACCACGAACAAAGGACAGAAGCTTGGGGAAAGAGCCCACAGAAAGGACAGAAAGTGGCCCTGCCCTTCCACAGTCTACCTGGGCCCATGGCCAATGCTTTCCCCGAAATAGAATTTGAGATCAAGGGAGAAAAGGGTTTGCTCACATACATCTGAGTCTTTTGTAGAAATAAAACCCAACAAAACCTAAATCTTTGAAACATGATCTGAATCAGCAAATCACCTGAATTTTTTAATTAAATGTACATTTTTCTTGTTTACATAGTAAATACACTCTAATAGAAATTTTTCTTTAAATAGAATTTGGAGAGTTTGAATTTAAAATGCATCCAGTATTATATAATCCTTCAAATATAACAGTTATTTATGCTGCTTTGATTTCTAAGCTTCTTCTTTGATGATAAATATTAATATTTATCATTTTTCTGATGTTGGACTAATGAGAATCTTAAGTGTTTACGAGAAGGCATTTAAATATTACAGTACTGCAGATGTGTTTGTTTTCTGATTTATATTCCTGTCTGCAACATCAACTAGCATTTATTTTTTGTGCTGAATCCCAGGTTGTTCGTCAGCATTTTCAGTACACTTTACACACTCAGAACTGATGGTCTTTGTACTTCTTTCAAGACCCAAAGTATTGTGTAACATCACCAAATAACCCCTATGGGGGAAGTCTAGTTACGACTTTCAAAGTGAAAATTGGCATTTATATACAAGTATTATCCACCAAGCACAGGCAGACCTAACACCACCGATCTCAGGTCACATCTATCAAGTATTGCATACGTGTCAGCTCTGAGAGTGTGGAAGCTCCATGGTCGACTCCTCCAACCCAACGACACATTCATGATAATGAAGCCAGCCAATTCACGCCCCGGGCTTCACATAGACGATCTCACTCAATCCTCACAATAGTCTTGGGTAGATCTCATTAAAATTCTCATTTTAAAAATGAGGAAGATGACAGCCAAGAAACTTGTTCAAGCTCCCATATCTGGTAAATAGTAAAACACATGCTCTGGGTTTTAATGGATCTGGATTTCCAAGCTTAAAAATAACAGAAATATAAGATATAACAACAATGATGTACATAATACTATCATTTCCTGTGTACTTAGTACTAATGTTTTATATAGATTACTCCGTCTAATTCAGACCTATCTATAAAGGATGTAATATTATATGAATTTTGCAGAGAAAAATAGAACTTTGCAAGTCAAAACAATGTGCTCAAGATAATCTTTGACCCATAATACAGCAATAGATACACAGGTAGAATTTGAATTCTTAGCAACCCTATAAATTACACTAAAACAGAAAGCAACTTCGCAGAAATGATACTGACCTGAACTTTGTGACTGTGAGTGCCATGGTAGCAGCATGCGTGGTGCGCAACCCCTGAGCCCGTGGGAAACACAGATGCTTCTGCTTACGATTATCACACTGAAAACTGGCATCTCCTACAACTATCAGCCAACAACCACAGACACGACTACTACAATAAATAGGTTAACTGGCTTATCACCTCCTGAAGTTTTGTCCCCTGCTCAAAGGAGCCAGGAGAGGCCCTTAACTGTGGATTTCTCTGTGACCACGGGCTACTGAAGCTCCTTGGCCTTGCTTTTAACCCCTGAAGACAGAAGAATTTAAAAATGGGGTTTTCAAACTACACTAGTCAAATGTTGGCCTTCTACCTCTTCTTCTGAAGACATCAATACCTCCATCTACTCTGCATGGCATGGCTCCCTACACATCAGGAATATGTACATGGTCCCTGCACTGCTACTTCCTCTAGGAAAACCTCTGCTGGCCTAGAGTGGGTGCATGCCCAGCGCCAGCACTCATTCCTCCTGGGCACAGGAGCAATTCTGAGGGCGGACACACCATCTCAAGTGCAACTCCTTCAATCTGTTTTAAATGTTGGGGCATGGCATGCAAATGGATATAGATCACTCCATAAAATAGTCTCTAAATTTAAAGCAGGATACCTGACAACCTTAAAGTAAGATATTTGATACTGCATGAAGATTAGAATTTGAGAAAACCTCTTGCCCAATGGAAATGTATTTAGACCAACTACAGTGCCACCTCCTTTACCTAATTTTAATCCACGTGGACTGCTTTCTAACCTGTGGCTTGCATCCCTGAGCATAAGTTACAGTCACCCAGAATGAATGTGTTCCATGTATATTAATTAGATCGGGAGTGGGCTGGTGCAGGTCTCGGCACCTCAGTTTCAACTTTGCTAGAACATGATCACCCATCTGTCCCCAAGTGAGTTTCAAGCCTACCACATATTCTGTATCTCAGGGCAGACCATCTAAATTGGTGGACCAAATTCAGTGAAAATGAAGACTGCCTCTTTCATGCCATATAGGAACTGGCAAACAGAGAATTACATTTATACAGATAATCGTAAAACAAACATCTTTCCCTCCTTCCTCCACTCAACTATCTTCTCACTGCTATACCTCCCTATTTCCCACATTCTGCACTTGTCTCTCTGTCCCCTGCCTTCTCCTGGATTGCTACACCTCATCTCTCCCCAGACTCATTCCTGGGAAAGTTGAACAGGAATCAGCCCTTCAAGGCTCAAATGCCTTCTAGTAGGTTCCAATCTCTCCCTCCAGCTGTCTTCAACTTCATGCATACATTCCTGCTTGCCACCATCTGATCTGGTACAACCAAGCAGGCAACGTTCCCTCAGAACCCGAAAACAGCAGCAAGGGTGCTATTTTTTGTTTTTGTCTGTTTAGAACAGAAAACCTGGGAAGATGATTTTTGAGACGTACAGAAAATGAGAATTTTGATCTTGCCACATACCCCCAACACTGATTCAGTGGTAACAGGCTTACGGAAGGTAGTCTCCTCAAACTAGAATGCGCATGCGTTAAGCCTCCCGAGGCAATACCAGCGCTTCACCGTTGTCTATCATAGGTTCACCGTTATCTACCCGGGTTTTTTAACTCCAGTAGTTGTGAGACTGAGAAGCTGCAAAATATATGGAACTTCACTAGAATTCTGCTTGGGATTCTCTTTCCTCTTTTTTTTTATTATCTAAAGAGTATACAAAATAGAAAAAAAATTGAAACAATACAGAACTTCACCAAACAATTCAATAGGAATGCAACAATGGTTGCTGCATTGCATAACGTTGTCCTTAGTTAACAGAAGCAAATCCGTAACAAGGAAGGCTAATAAACACATAAGAAAACTCGGAAAAGAGTCTTTAATTTCTAAAATACTGTCAATTGTACCTTTTATAAGCTTCTTGAGCAATTTCTCAATTTTCTCTTCTAATCATATTTATTCCAATTAAAAAGAAACATCGGAGTACCTACAAAATATCCTTAAAGTACATAATTGTTAACTTTATTAAGCCCTATTCTTTTTTCCCCTTTCTCTTTTTATCTCTGTGGAGTCAATGGAGTAGAAAAATAAAGCAGCCACATTGTGAAACAACCTCCCGGTGAGTGGATAAGGCTCAGGAAACGCTGAAAAATGAAGTTATGCTGTTGAGTAATATAAATTCAGGCCAAGAATGCTCCTGGACTCTTGATGGGAGGTTTCAAAATAAATCCTTAAGCAAAAGTACACAAATTTCCTATGCAGAAAATCTCCTAAAGTCATGAGCCTTACAGACTCAGAATCACCGCCCAAAAGATGTCACGTTGGCACCGAGTCATTCTAAGCTGAAGGCAGCTAGGACACCGCAGAGGGCACCTGGCCTTTCCCCACCAGCCTATCAGCAGGATGGACACCTCCCTTGGCACAGCAGACACATGTCTGCTGGGAAAGGCAACCCACGCTCTATCAGGAGGAAGACGACTCGTGGCTGCCCATCGAACCTTCTCCAACAACCTTTAGTCTTCAGTTCCCCCGCCCCACCCCAACTCCCCTTCGGAAAAGCCAAGCCACCTTTCCCTTTATCTAGCCTCTGCCCCACATGGCACATGAGCCTCTGGGGCCACCATCTCCTTGCGTCTTTCTTCATCTTCTGTGGACATCTCCAAATGCAAACACATGAAATAGTTTCTCCTCTTAATCTGGGCTTTGCTAATTTAACGTCCATGGCCTTTGAAGCACGGTCTAAGTGGGCAGAAAGTTTTTTGCTCTGTTTTTTTACCTCCCTATGCCCTCATATATTATGAATAATCCAGAAAATTAAAAGTAATTAAATGATCTTCTTTATTCTGCCCTGAAATAAGAGAAAGAGGCTGAGTATTTAAAAATAAAAACTTTTATAATATGTAGCCTCTCTAGAAGTAGTTCATTTCAAGCTACTTATTAGAACATAAGACTATTACTGCTAAAAGTGGGTTATATCTTATTGCGACAATCCTTTAGACCTTATCCACAACTGTTATGGATTGGTGGGGAGTGAAATATCTGGGAAATAGCAGTTATGGATCAAGAAAAGTATGTAACTTAGTTTCTTTTGAATATTATTGTAATGGGTTTATACTTTTTCAGCTATGAAGAAACAACCTAAATAAAAGAGAAACACAACCTGAAATTCAATATAAGGAGAACCTGACTCACCTCACGTAAGGAAAGCCAGAGATCCAAGGGAGACAGGGGAGGATGTCACTCGGAGTTAACCTCAAACATAACCCAGGGCACAACCTGGAGTTAGCTCATCAAATTGCACGAGAACTCTGAGATGGGGCATCTCATCTCTTTCACATCCAAAGCCTTCAAACTGCTATTTCCCAGATATTTCACTCCCCACCAACACCTTTCATCTCTTACATTATTCCTGATCCATCTCACAATGTTCTATTATTAGGACCAGTGGCTCTCAGTCCTAACTGCACTTTAGAATCACCTGAGAACCTTTAAAAAATAACACCCAAACACCTGCCTTCCCTGACCCAATTTGATTTGATCTGTGTGGATCGGACCAGCCCCAGGTGCTCTTAGGACTGAGCACTACTGGTTGGAAGCCAACCCAAACAGACTAATATTATATAAAAAAGGAATAAATTTCCCATTCAAAGGCAAGGCACATCAAACTCACAGGACAGCAATCCTATATAACATGTTACTTTAAAGGTTCCAGATTTTTCCCAGCAAATTTAGAGACTTGATTGAATGTTCTGAAATACATCTATCTGCCTAGGATAGGATTCAGCACATGCTTAAAAAAATGATTTTAAGGTGAAGAAGTATGAGAAAAGCACCAAAGCAGAAAACTTACACTCCCTTTCTCCCTCCTCCCATGAAGGAGAAAAACTAGAAAGGATTTTCTAACTTTCCCATGAGTAAGGTCATAAGGCCTTCATGTAAAAGGTGTAAAATCCCATTTTCCACAGCTATTTCCCTTTTAAGTATCTTCCCAAAAGAGTTAAAGACATCATATTACAGCAAACGTGCAGACCCATGTTTATAGCAGCACAACCCATAATGCCTAAATCTTAGAAGCAGCCTGTGTGTCCACCAGCAGATGATTGGATAAAGAAAATGTGGCATTTAAATACAGTGGTGTCCTATTCTGTCACCAAGAAAGATAATCTTGAGTCATTTATAGGAAACCGGATGCACTGTAAGATCAGAATGTTAAGTGAAATAATTCAGACACACGAGCTTAAATATTACTTGATTTCTGAGAAACCCACAATATAAATAAGAAGCAAAGTAAAGGATAGATAATTCTAAGTAGGGAGATCTCTTTTAAATGGGAAGACATCAAGAGATGGAGAGAGGGAGGAGGGAGGGGAGAGGAGAGGAATGGGATGAAGAAGGAATTAGGAAGTGCTAGGTACAAACACCGACTCCACATGAGAAACATAAGCATCATGCGCTGCAAACATGTGCTGATAAAAACTAAAAAGACGAAAAGAAATTCAGTTTATTAAAGAAAATAAGACATTCGCCCAGTGCCTTCAGGAAAAGAACATTTTTTTCTCTGAAGACTCCAGGTCCTGATATTGAATCTGACTAAGCAAGCCTGGTTGCTGTTCCCTCCAGCTTAGTAAAAGAGAGCACGATGTTTCGTCTGAATATGCTGCCCTTCAAGACAACCTAGGGGGGCCTGCCCCTTAGCTCAGTTCTTGGGGGGCCTGCCCCTTAGCTAAGCTCGTTAAGTGGCTGCTTCAACAAAGCAGTCAGGCTCAGGTTGCTGTGGTTGGATCCCCACAACTCAAGCCAGCCAAACCTGCCCTGAAGGCATTCGGAGCAAAAAAAAAAAAAAAAGACCACCTACCACTTCAACAAACCTGGACTTCAAACTGCACAGGCTTTCCCACTGATTTGGGTCTGCATTCCTTATTGGCACAGGCCTGTGCCGTGTTACATAGAGCTTACATTAACTTGCATACTTTTGTATTGCTCATATATCTTTTCTTACTGGGGCCTCAGCTATGGACCTATGGTAAGTGAGTGGAGAAAAGATGTTTCTCTTCCCCTGCACCCATAGCCTTCAATTATTTACAAAGGATTAAGGAAGCTTCAAACATAATGCATGAAAGGTAAACAAAAACAGTAGAATTAAAAGTAATCTATTCCAATCAATATTTAAAATATAATAAAAAAGAAATACCAAGCAAGATAAGCAAAGTTGTGAATTCTGTTAATAGTAATAACAGTAAAATCAAAGTCTACCATTTGCTGTGTGCCAGCTACTGTGTTAAGCATTTTCCATGGATTACCTCACTGAAAACTTATAACATCCCCCTGCAACAAGAATGACTGCGCCCATTTCCCAGATGAGTTTGAGGATCAAAGCAATTCGCACATTTTTCCCAGGATCCCACAGATGGTAACTGGTAGAACCAATTGTAAAGCCTAAATCTTGTAATCCCAGGACTCTGAGCAGCTGAAGCAGAAGTACCGCAAGTTTAAACTCAGCCTGACAATTTAGCAACTCTGTGAGGCCTTTCTCAAAATAAAGCATCCAATAAGGACTGGGGATTAGCTCAGTATGAAGGCCTGGAGTCAATCCTCAGTACCCGAGTCTTTCACTCTCTGGATTTTGTCTTCTTAACTGTCATTATCCCTCATTGTCACTCAGGAATCTCTGAAATTTGCAATGAAATGTAGGCCACAAACCAGGAGCTTTGCTCTTTGGTCCATCCCAGATCTACTAAATCAGAATCAACGTCTTAAAATCAGCAAGAGAACGTCAGCCTGGTGACGCAGTCTCTCCGCCGCTCAGGAGACGGGCACGAAGGATCTCAAATTCACGCCAGCTAAGCCACTGAGAAGTCCCTATCGCAAATTTAAATTGAAAAAAGGGCTGGTGATGCAGCTTAGGGGCAGAGCACCTGTCTAGCCTGCCTGTGGCTCTGAGTGAATTCAAGTCCACTGTTACAAGAAATCAGCAAGAGATTCATATGCTCATTAATGCTCAAGAAGGAAGGGCCTAGCTGATGTTTCCAAATCAACCATGGCCTCACAAATGAGCCATCTACACTGTGCCTAGACTTACGAAAAAGTCCTTCATTTCCTCAACTAAGGTTCCTAAGTAGTTTCCCATAAACCCTTGAAATGAAGTCCGAAATTCTTTTAAAATACAAGCAAGGGACACACTACCCACACCTGCCTCTGCGGCCTCATCACCACTTCCTCTCGCCGTTAACTTTTACACCGTGGCCACCCAGAATTCCTTGCTGCTCATATCCCAGCACCGCCCTCCTTCCTCCCCACCCCCTTTCCCGCCAGCCTTCGTTCTTTCTTCCCTCTTTCTTGCACACTGAGTATGTACCGCCGCTTGCATCATCACTACCTCCATCAGCCGCAGCACTGCCCGATCACCAGCCAAGGTGCCGCATGCGGCAGAGCAGGGAGCGTGTGAAGGTGCTGAACAAAGCCCACGTGTAGGCGCTGAGGGTCTCGCTCTTTCCTGTGTCCACCCGCTTGGCCCCCGCAGGGACATGCCTGCTTCTCCTGCCCAGTCCCTGGCCTCACTTCTCTCAAGGAACGTACCTGCTTATCTGTAACTTCAAGACTAAGGAAACTGTCAACTTTAGAAAGAAACTCTGTCATGCTCATAGGACATTGCCCCGGATGACCCAGCAGCTGAGTGGCAGCTGTGCCAGTTAGCCCCCAGGCTCCGGGAACAGCACCCAGCCCCTTCCAGAGCGGACAGGAGGCCTTTCTGACAGAAGCAGCCTGCTTTTCAATCACATATTTAATATACAGATAGCACCATAGACTAGAGATCTCTTAGCTTGCAGCACCCAGACAAAAACTGCATTAGCTGTCTGGTCAGAAAAGACAATGTTAGTAAGAGTTATCAAAAGTTACAGATAACTTCATATTTTAAACGTGAAAGTCAAGCATGCTACAATAAGAAAACAAACAACAAAGCCTTAAAAAAAATAGGTATCTGGCTCAAGCTTAAATCTTTCTATCAAGAATATGTGATGTTTTCTTTTTCTTTTTCTTTTTTAAAGAGAACAAAAAATAGTGAAAAAAAAACAAAAAACAAAAACAAAACAAAAAAAAAAGAATATGTTAATAATGAAAAAATAAGAGCTAGTATTTATTTCCTGTGAGCTAATTAGAGTCCTAAAACATGTTCAAAGCTTTATACCTGATAGGTTCTGGCCCTAGTAAGAATTGCTGAATTATTATGGTGGTCATCTAATATGGCTGAAGCCCTTAAAACAACAGCTCATCTTCCCAGAGACCACCTCCCCGCTTCTTCTCCAACTCAGCCCAGGATGCAGTTTCCTTTCACCCTTCCCGCCACCTCAGGGAAGGCCCCAGTCAGCTCCTCAGGTCTATCTAAACTTCCCCCTCAAGCCCCACCGCTGGCAAAGGCCATAAAAGCCTCAGCCTCCTTTTGTTCCAATCCAGAGAATTCCTTATCTTCC
>NDGM011196217.1:0-19055 GCA_002564305.1 Octomys mimax
CGGGTCCCCGCGGGCGCAGGCTAGCAGGAAGCTCTCCGCACACTCACCGGAGCTGGGGTCTGAGTTTTTTAAATAGTAAAACTAATATTTATGTATTATACCATGACTTAGAATATTAGAAGTATTGAGAAATAAAGTTGAAAATGAAATTTCTTTGTAAAAAACTTGCTATGCATCGTTTGAATAATGCTTGCCTTCTAGTATAACTCATGGCACAAAGAGAGCATTTTTCTCTCTGAGCAGATTGCCACACTCCTTTTCTTTAATGGTTGAATAGCTTGATCTCTAAATTTTGTTTTTAATTGACGTGTGGTAATTGCACACATGAGCCAG
The DNA here is from genome assembly GCA_002564305.1 of Octomys mimax. Lineage (NCBI taxonomy): Eukaryota > Metazoa > Chordata > Mammalia > Rodentia > Octodontidae > Octomys > Octomys mimax. Next base: position 334 of record NDGM011196217.1, read on the forward strand.
GCACAGAAAGACAGACTCCACACAATCCTGCTCAGGTATAGAATCTGTCTGCCAGAGCTGCTGTCATGAAAGCAGAGTAGAGGAGGGTCACAGAGACAGGAGAGGGAGGGTGGCGGGGGGCTGGCGGAGGAGTGAGCTCGTGTGTGTTGAGCCGCAGTAGCATGGTGAGGGCTGGGAACATTGCACTGAATATTTCAAAACAGCTAGGAGAGAAGTCAACTGCTTCTGGCTGGTGATGTAGCACTCCCGTGGTGTGTGATGGTTCATAGGCAGCATCCAAAGTCCTTGATGCAGCCTGCAGGGAGCTCCGTACCCTGTCTCAGCTCCTCTCCTCCGCCAGCTTTATTTCCACACCCCAGCACACCATGAGGCTTACATACCAGAGTGGTGTTCAGACACTCACTGTGCGGTGCCTTCTCTCTGACCCATGCTCTGCCACATCCTTCCTTCTTGCCCTTTCATGCCCCTCATATCTTAGCTCCTCTTTGCGGCCTCAGCTTATCATGGGGCCTTCCTCGATTACTTTGGGGCTGAGCCTCCTGGACCCTGTGCCTCGCTCTTTCTTCCACACTATATTTCAAGTCTGTTCTCTTCTGTATGTCTTGCTGGAAAGTTTTCTATATCCTCAGCACATTCTGTGCATCATAAGGGCCAAGCAAGTCCTGGTGGAATGAATGGGTGCCCTACAGGTCTCCCCACTAGATTGTCCCTGAAGCTTTCCTTGCCTTTTTCTCACCCTTCAGTGCCTTTTTGCCTTGTTGTTCAGTGTCTTTAATTTGCTTTAACTGATAAAAAAGATCAATTTAATAGGACAGTATCAACAGCTAGTGATTTGCCCATCCATCCATCCATCCATCCATCCACTCATCTGTCTATCTATCTACCCACCTATCCACCTACTTATCTATCCATCCATCCATCCATCCATCCATCCAGTCACTCATCTATCCAACCAGCCACCCACTCACCCACCCACTTATCCATCCATTCATCCATCTACCCACCCACTCATCCATCTAGCCCCTCCACTCATCCATCCATTCATCCATCCATCCATCCACCCACCTACCCACCCACCCACTCATCCACCCATCCATTCATCCATCCATCCACCCACCTACCCACCCACCCACTCATCCATCCATCCATCCATCCATCTATCCATCCATCCATCTATCCACCCACCCACTCATCCATCCATCCATCCAACCATTCATCCAGTCCATGTGCCAAGTCCCGTGTATCTACTGAGCTCATAGGAGTGAGCCAATACATGCCAGCAATCACTCTTTGGAGCCTACAGTTCAGCAAGGGAGAGACATAAATCATCCTCATGCAAAAGGATATTGTCAAAGAGACAAGTGCTCCATGAGGTGAACTGTAGCTCTGAGAGGCTTTTGTAATGAAAGCTGACCCAAACAGGTTGTAGGTGTGGGGTTTCCATAAAGAGGACTCGCGAGCTGAGCTCTTGAGTATGCCCAGAGGATCAAAGCAAGGGCAAGAGAGAGTACAGAATTCCAGACAGAGGGAACAGCATGTGCAAAGGCTCCCTGGCCAGGCAGGTGTAGTCTTTACAAGAAAGTTTTAAAAGCTAGTCACAGTGGCTGGAGAACAGGATGGTAAGTATTCTCAATGAAGCCAGAGGGATGTGAGGGGACAGACCATGGTGAGGATTCTGGTCTTGTGCACTTGGACCCCTCAGAGTCTTATCACAGAGGCTGCAGGATGGAAATCCCAGTAGAGTGGAAGAGCTCACTCCACCAGACTTATGTAAGACTCCCATCTGCTCTGCAGCCTCCTGCCTGCCCTGCCAGTCTCAGTATTCACAGGAACTACAGAACTTCACACTGCAAAGTGGAAGGTGGCATGCCCAATACATACCCCTCAGGTTCCTGGCAAAAGGAGTGCAAACAGATATGTTTCATACATTGGATGTACTGTACGGGGCCTCTCCTGTGCCTTCACGCTGATCTGGCTCGTGACAGTGCTGCGTCATAGCTCAGGCTCCAGCTTTCCATGGCTGAGGGTAAGTGGTTTAAAAATAAGGGAAAAAGAGGAAGCCACAGCCCACATGGGAATTTTCATTTCTAAATAAAATTGTGTTGACAGAGACACCAGAATGGTGGATCCACTTCGTGGAGTGACAGTTAGCTATTGGGACAGTGTTGGGGTTAAGTTTATGGGGCTGACTTCCATTGCTGGGAGAGGGGAGGTCTGGGGTCCCAGGCCCCTGACCTGTGTTCCATCCTCCTGCTCTGCCCTCAGCAAAGCTTGGGAAGTTGCGTGATCTCCTGTTGCAGCACCGAGAGGAGCCCAGCCTCTTCCATGCTGAGAGCGGCCACCTCCTGTAGAGAATTGTCCCCACACTTCATTTTGATCTTATCTAAGGCTCTCTCTGCATTGGAAAGTGGGGTTCAGGTGGAGGATTCTGAGATTGGCATTTTTCATTCGACAGCTGGAACTACAGACATTTTCAAACCAGAAGAAGAAATCAAACTTGGACATGAGGTACAAAGCAAGTCCGTCTCCTAGGTTCTCCCTGAGACCTGTGTGTGGGGCCTCTAGGCAGCGGGGAGAATTTTCAGTGCAACTTTCATCTTTCTGGTTTTTCTCCTGGAGTCTACAGGGATTTCATAAACATTATGTTGCTCAATTTCAATTCAATGGCACTGAGTGATTCCAATGTGTTCTAATTACTAAGACATAAATGATTTCGGGTGCACTTTTGTCTATCAGGCTGCTGATTTATACCTCCCCGGGACTGTGATGTTCTGCTTCATTGATTTCTTCTAAGGCTCTTCAGAGGTGTATTTATTATAGATGATCCATTTCCCTGTTCATTTACTCTCTGATTCTGAAACACTTTCATTTCCCAGTTGTCAACACTCCACCCCTGCTCTCTGTGCGTGTCCTGTGCCAACAGCAAGAAGACACCTTTATCAAGTGCTTACTAAATTCGGGCCCAAGTACTCTGGGCCATGGGTGAGTGGAGACACACAAATTACATCTAAAATAACAAACACAGATTCCTGCCAACGGCGTGCTTACCATTCAGACAAAGGGACCCATCCACACAGACTCATGGGATACTACAGAGGAGGGTAGGTGTTGGGGACCATACTAGCATGGTGTGTGAGAGGTGAGGAGAGATGGTCAGAGTCAAAACTTGGTGCCCATGCTTCTGGGGTGGTGGGGACGGTTGGGGGGCTTGGCTGGCAGGGAGTTTTGTTGCCAAGTCTAGAGGCAGAGCCACTTGCTTTTGCTCCTGTGTGTTGATAGATACCTGGGCTTTAGAGACCTGGTGCTGTGTGCTGCTTACACACCTTGCCCAGAGGACAGCTCTGCCAACGTGAAGAACCACCTTCTGAGCTTCTATTAAAGTGCTCCTAGTCCCATGGTGGCGATGGGAGGGATGTGGGGCTGTCACAGGAAGCTCTGCAAGCTGCCTGCTGCGAGCCCAGAATGTGAAGCCCCACATGCACCCTATTCTCACTGCTCCTTGATCCTCTTTTTCCATCTGTGAAACAGAGCATATCCTGTCCTGCTGGGCAGCATCTGTGGATTGAGGATCTACTGTGTGCCTGAGTAGGGCAGACCCACATTTTGTGGGACTTGATCAGTTGGGGGTTCCCTTTAGGAAAGAGAACCTCAACTTACAAATGCCTAGCTGCGTTTCTTTCCCTGCAGGGAAGCCCACTAAAGTCAGCACTGGTGTCTGAACTATTGGGACCTTTCCCTCCAGAGATTCTCAGCCTGGGCCTCTGGCTTCTGGCTCTGAACCTGTGAAGGGAAGACAGGAGCACACGACACCTGGTGGCCATTCTCAAGAGCTGTGTTCCTGCCCATTCCCCAGGAGGAGGCTGCTCTCCTCCATCCAGAGTGAGCTGGTGCTGGTCCCCAGAGGCCCAGATGCTGGTCCCCAGAGGCCCAGATGCTGGTCCCAGGTTGGATTAGCATCTGTTACTATCCCCTTTATGGTCCCGAAGGTGCTGCCACCTTGAACATAGGGTTTCTGAGAAGTATCCCCCCTTGCATCCTCCCCTCTGCTCCTCACTCTCATTGTCCTGTTTTCTTTCCGCTCTTCCCACCTCCCCTTCCTTTGCCTCTCTGCCATTTCCCATTTCCTCTCGCCTCTCTCTCCCCGCAGGCCGCTGGCCCCCACCTGTCCCATTCCCTGCTCTTCCTCCTCTCCATCCACTCCCTCTCCTTCCCTTTCCTCTTTTCCTTACCTTGCCTTTACCTGAGTCTGTGCCTTCTGAGGGCACTGCCCCAATCTGGCTGATGGGGTGAGGGTGATGAGTTCCAAGATCTCCCCGTTTGGCTGCTCTCACACACTCTTGGAGGCACACGCACACTCAGCGCGTGTGTCTGGATGCCAGCTGTGTGCCATACATCTGCACAGGCTCTATTTCTGGCCTTGACTCCTGAGCATTTGGAACAAGTCATTCTTCTCCCTTCCCTGCCCAGCGACCCCGATCATGCTCACAGCTGCTGATGTGTTACCCTGCAGACCCAGATGGGAGTTTTCCTCCCTTGTGCCTGAGCATTCCTGGAAGGCTTCCTGCTCCAGCCTCCTTTGACCACTCAGGGAAGCAGGTCCTCAGCAGTCAGTGTCAACCTGGTGTTGGCAACGGGCGTGTCCTCCCTCTTCAAGGACATTCTGTGCACAGTAGTGTCTCTTACAGCCCCGAAATCTTAGCACCAACATGTGGCAATAGTATTCAAGATGTTTTCACATTCATCTAGTAACAGGGTCTAGCAACCCTGTTACTAGAGTTGCCTTTAATCTCAGGGATTCAGTAGAAAAGAATCATTTCCAGGCTATGTTTCTGGAAGCCTGTGTTTTGTTCTGGGTGTGTGCTGTTTCTCAAGGTTCCCAAGTCAGTGCTGGGGAAGGTAAATAAGGATTGCTGCCTGGTTGGCTATTTCAGATCTGAGGTTGGGCAGCCAGTGATGTCATAGGAGTTTCACAGGCTTATCTGCGGTATCATGGAAGAGGACTCACTTATTTGTCATCTACCAAACTTCCAGCATCAAAGCCTGGGAACACATTAGATATTCGGTCAATGGGGAATGGTTTCAAAAGTTGAGTCGCACCTTGCAAGGCATGAGGAGTGCATGCGCACAGTAGCAGAGGGTGAAACCCTTTGTACTGTTACCTCTTATCACCAGTCTCCAGGTCCAGAGAAGAGTACCTTCAGTGCCCAGAAGTCTGGCCCTGTCCTCCTGATCAGAGTCACCTCCCCAAGCTCCCCACACTTTCCTCGGTAGGTTACTTGATCTATTTTTGAATTTCTTATCATTACATCCTGGCTTGGTGTGCATATCTGTACCCTTCCTGTGGGATGGCACCAGGGGCATCTGCCTGTGCCCAAACTCATCGAATTGTGTGCACTCCATATGTGCAGATGCTTGTACACCAATAAAGTTATTTCAGAAATTTATATCCCATTTTGTGGGGTTTGTAGAGGAAAAAAAAGAAGAAAAGAAAAAAAGTAAAAAGAATGAAATCCTGACTTATTTAACCCACTGCATATCTGAGAATACCGTCCATGTGGCATATTGTTGACAAGATTCAAATTTGCTTCTTGGACTAACTGCCTTCTCATTCAGATTCTTAGTTGGAGTCCAGGTGAAGGCCGCTCAGGAAGGCTGCTCAGGGTGGCGCCACGTGCAGACTTTGCTTTTGCAAACACTGTTTAGAGTGGAATTTGCTGAGCCTGGACCCAGGGTGCTTGTGATCCACCACCAGTGCCCCTTCATGGCTGGAAAGGACTGTGGGATCCTGAGAGGTGTGGGCTGCTGGGTCAAGGATGTCACCAAGTGCTCCAAGATATTTGGTTTTGGGGAGATGGGGCTGTTCAGAAAGTGCCGGGCTGTCACCCCCAGAAAGGACAGAGTGTGACTACATGTACGTCACTCCTTCATGCCAGGTACACGAGGACATTCTGCAGTCTGTGAGACATCCAGAGGGTCCCTTGTGAGGCCTCAGTGGGAAGCAGAGCTGTCCCCACTCCTTTCTCACTACAGTCTTCAGCAGCTGACGGACAGGTCCCCTGAGCTCCAGTCACCCTGCCACACACCCCGTGGGCTCCCACGATGATGCAGATTGCCCCAGTCATGGTCTAGAAAGCGCCCCAGGAGGCGCATGTTCAACAGGAGGAGCTGAAGTGTGGGGGAGAGGGGCTTGACAGCGACTGAGGGCTTCGGGCCCCATTGCTCTCCAAAGTAAGCTGTTGATTTCCTGACCCCTCCTGGCCTGAACCCTAAGACTTTACTCCCGATCCAGGCTGTTAACAGGGAGCAATCTTACCTGTTTGCCTTGCACTTCAGAGCAATTGGATTGAAAATCTCACCAGCCTGCTTCCAGACAGAGCTTTTCCATCAGTGGTGATGACCCTCAGGCGGGGAGAGTTGCCTTCCTTTACACACCATTAGCAGGTGACACAGGGCCTCCTGCTCTCAGCGGCTGTCAGAAACTCCTGACAGGACAGCCTGCCAGGAGCTTGTTGCTTGACCCGTGATGCCACCTGGCCAAGGCTCTTCCCCTCTCTGTGTCGGGGTCACTTCTGTTACATGCGAAGTCCCTTCCCAGAGTTTCCGTGAGAACTGTCACCCCAGGCAAGTTCCCCGGGGATGTGAGGTTCAAATTCTTTTTGTAATGCCCAAAGTTTCAAAGAATATGCTGGAATTTCTCCAGGCAATACTTGTACTGTGTGCTCCCTGCATCTTAATATGTGTCTGCACAGGAAGTATTTAAAAAACAACAACAACAACAGTAATAATAACAGATGAAACCCAAGCTTTTAAAAAAAATCTTTTTTGTGGTATAGGGGATTAAACCTAGGGCCTTCACACTGCACTACATCCTCGGCCCACTTTTTATTTTCATATAGGGTCTCACTAAGTTGCTAAATTGCTCAGGCTGGGCTTGAACTTTCGAGCCAGGGAGTTGGAATGATAGGCATGCACCACCATGCATGCCTGGTGAAACACAAACCCTTAAAGCTTTCTGGAGACCTGAGCACAAGAGGCCTGTACCTGTTGATCGGCTTTCCTGATCAGTGAGAAATGGGTGGTGGCTCTAGAGGGAGAAGGACGCTACAGCGGGGCTTCCTGGGCCAGCAGGGACTTAGGGCGAAAAAAAAAATCTGATGGTGGGTGGATGACTGGGTCCCCTGTTTCAGAGGTCCCTCCTGTTTCTAAGCAGTGACTGTAGCCCCCAGCCCAGCTTCATGGCGTGTGTTCATTATTGCAGATGTGCAGTCTCCCAGGATGGCAGGCACTAGTGTTGCTGTTCTGTGGGTGGATAAACTGAGCCCTAGCTGGAGCTGCCATCCAAATGATTTCTGAGCTTACTCACTTCCCACCTGCCTGCGTGACTGCTCTGTGGACTGGCGACAGTTGGTGTCCACAGTGATTTCTGATCCAGGTGCTGCACCGCTTTCCCAGGGCCACCACAGCGTGACACCCTGACTGTGAAGCTTCAGCGACAGGAATATGTCGAGGGCTGGAAGTCTGAGATCCAGGTGGCAGCAGAGTTGTTTTCTTCTGAGCTCTCTGTCTGTGGCTTGAGAAGCCTGTCTCCTCTCTGTATCTTTTCATGGTCTTTCCCCTGTGTGCCTGCGTTCTACTTCCCCTTTCCATAAGGATAATGGTGACCTCACTGTCATTTTAGAGACCCGCATCTCCAAGTACAGTGACAGTCTAAGACCCTGGGAGTCAGGACTTCAACAAGTGAGTTCTGGAGGGACACCACTCAGCCCATAACAAGAGCCTTGCAAGTTTTTAATTTGGGTAATCTCGCCAGCACTTTGTGAAGTAGATGTCATTGTCTACATGTTAAATTGAAGAGGAAACAGAGGCACACAAAATTTATGTAGAAGACAGACTAGTGGTCATTTCTGCTTTCCATGCCAACTCCTCTACCCTCAGTGCCACTTGTGAAGATTAATTCTTACAACTCACATCTATTCAGTATGCCACAGAGTGATTTCAAAAGAGGAGGATCTGGGATACAACGGGATGGAGAAGATTCTGTCTAAGGCAGCGGGCTATTTCCCACCCCGGCTTTAAAGGATCGGTCTATAACTCCCAAGCCGTGTGGATCCATCTTCCAGGTCCTGGGTTAGGATTTTGTGCCAATCTCTGCAATCTTAGTGGAAATTTCTACCTCTAAACATTGTTTCAGTGTTTAGGGATGCTGTACAGATCTGCACACATGCAAACTCCTTTCAGTGTCTGAAGCAACTGCCAGAAACCCCTGAGCCAGCGTTCCTAGGGAGAGACAAGGTTCTTACACAAATCAAGTCCTTAACCACACATGGAAGGTCAGCTTAGCCAAGGGAGGTAGTCCTCTCTGGGGCATCTGAGACTTCGCCAGTTTCTCCTTTTCTTCTTCTTCTTCTTCTTTTTTTTTTTTTTTCTTTGTATTTTAGTAAGGGTCTACAGGGCCTACCAGGTCTCACTAGTGATTCTCCTGTATTCGGCCTCCTGAAGACCTCAGGTTATAGGCTCACGCCACCACACCCAGTCTCAATCGCCATCTCAGTGTGCCCTGGGTTGTGGGGCTGGCAAGGCATGTCTGGGATCCCAGGCCCCTGCATCTGCCTAAGCTGGTGCTTTAATCTGCTGAGCTATTTGGCTGGCCCTCTCCTTTTATTCTTGAGAAGTATCTTCCTCAGTAAAAAGCCACATCTGAATCAGGACATCTTTGCAGTGTACAGACACCATTAGGCATCAGTGTTTCAGTCTAGGCCTGCCAGTTTCCAGTGGGTTAAAACAGAGTTTCCGGCACCAGCTGGTCTGAGATGCTAGGAGGTTGGGCCCTTGTGTTTTCTTTGTCGTTTTCTCCAAGTGATGGGAAGTTATGAATGTATAATTAATTAATTACATTTAGCATCTCCATTTCCCACTGACTGTATGCTCCATGGAGATGAAGGGTGCCCAGCCCTGCCCTGACCTCAGTAACTGGCAGAAGGAATGTTTCATCCCTTGGCACTGGAGAGATCCATGGACTGTGGAGCCGGAGATTAAGACCAGGCAGAGGCTTGTCTATTCCAGGGGATTCCTGGAACAGAAGCCTTATCTTGATCTCTGGTTTTTACATTTGTTTTATTTGTTTGGACAAAAGGTTGGCAAACTTTAGCCCTTGGGCCAAATTCAGCTCAATGCCCATTTTTGTAAATAAAATTTGATAGGGACACGGTCACAGGCACTGCCACTCCTGCTCATTGTTGTGCTGTGGCTTTCTTACTAGGATGTCAGTGTTAAGTGATTCCCTGAGACTTTTGAAAGCATGGCCCCTAGGGACAACAGTCTTTGCCATCTGGCCATTTACAGAAAAACTGGCTGATGCCAGCTTCAGACTCCAGGAAGTCCCCAGTGCAGTGGGGAGAATTATGGGAAGGGCAGGGGGTGGTGATGTCTCCGGAAGGCTGGGCTGTGTCCCTGTGCCCTGAGGCCAGGGTGCTGTTTGGATCTTACAAGGGAGGTCCTCCAACTTGATATGTAAGCATCACTTAAGAGTTCCTGAAATGCTTCTTCCAGGACTTTTCTGGCAGTCATCGAAGGACAGCCCCAGAGGCCATGGCTGGAGTCAGTAGTTCTGTATTTATATACTAAGCACTTGATGCACACCAAGGCATGTTCTGGGTGGTGCTGCAATGCAGTGTGCCCCTCTAGGGTCCTGTGAACCCTCCCCTCCATGCATGCTAAGCTCTTGGTGACAGCAGAGCAAGGCAAGGCTGAGGGTGGCAAGGGGGTGCTGTGGTGCTCCAGGTGTGAGAGGCCAGCTGTCATGGTAACGCCTGGATGGAGACCTGAAGCAAGCAAGCAAGGGACCCCTGTGACATCCCAGGAGGAGGGCAGGGTGGGGACAGGGACCCGCATTTTTCCTTGCTCCCTGCTGACACTGACGCAGGTGTCCGCATAACACCATGTTCCCAGCTGCTTCTTGTCTCCTGTTCTTTCAAATCTTATTTGTATAAATTGATGGGATACAGCGTGATAATTCAGTGCAGGCATACGATTTGTCATGATCCAATCAAGATAGCTGGCATTTCCATCCCTTTAAATGTTTAAAAACTTTTTGATTAAGGTATAATAATTGTATGTATGTATGAATAACCAGAAGAAAAAAGCTGGGAGACCCTAAATATAAAGTAATAAGAAGATGGAAATGTTAATTACTAGCTGCTTTCTTAAGGCCTCCTCTAAATTACTCTCACTTGCACTGCCTTTGGTCCCCACTGATAAACTAGTTAGTCCTCTTCCCCTCCCTCTCCCCNCCCTCCCTCTCTCCTCCCTCCCTCCCTCTCTCTCTCTCTCTCTCTCTCTCTGTCTCTCTCCCCTCTTTCTCTTTCCTTTGCCTTTTCTCTCCTTCGCTCCGTCCTTCTCTCCCTGCTCTGAGTCTAGCTGAGTTGACACCAAGGCATAGGGTTGGCAGTATGGCAGTCAACCTTTGCAGTTTATAAAGGTTTTAAAAATCCACTTTATTGAAATGTAATTCACATGCAACCCAGCTTTCCCATTAGAATGGCCAACTAAGTGGTTTTTAATATATTCACAGAGTTATGGAAACCATCATAATTGACTCTGGGACAGGATTTTCTTCATTTCTCAAAGAGGGCCATGCTAGGGCTTCTGTGGCCCTCAGGGAACACCATGAAAAGGGCAGGGCTGTGGTCTCCACTCCAATGAACAGGGCAGAGGGGCTTTGAGAGCTTGGAGAGTCACACCAGAAGCTCTGGAGAAAATTTTAGGCCATGTTTAACACCAAAAGGTGCTGAAGAGCTCCTGCCACCAGGGATTTGGGCTTCTAGGCCATGTGACTATAGTGCGTCTCAGGCTCTCCTGTGTGAGGCCCTTGGCCTGGGCTGGGTGTGGGTGAGGAACCTGCCAGGGAGGATGAGGAATGGCCATCTAGGTGGCCATGGATCTGGTGATCCACTTCAGCATCTCTCTTTGCCCTCCCTCGAGCAGGGAGCTGTCATGTGCCTTGGGGCTGTTCAGTCACTGCCAAGGGCCGGTTACTCTAGGCTTGGGAGTCACCCATCCAGAGAGCTAAGGAACATAGTAAAAGCCTCTGTTAATTGTTACTGTTATTTTATCTTGTAATGGGGCACCCTTCACAGATGCAGACCATTCATTCTCCTGTCTCCAGGCAACGCACTGACTTCTTTTTCCTGGCCCAGGGTCCCTGGTAGTAGTCTCTCTCTCTCTCTCTCTCTTTCTCTCTCTCTCTCTGTCTCTCTTTCTCCCTCCCTCTCCTCCCTCTCCCCTTTCCTTCCCTTCTCCCCCTTGGGTCCCTATTTAAATGTTTCTGTTTCATCACACCTTTTCCAGCCACCCTTTGTTATACTCTGTTCCTCTTCATTTTACTTTGGTGTTTTTGTCTGGCAGGTGTGGTGGTGCACCCTATAATCTCAGAACTAGGGGAGGCTGAGACAGGCAGATTGCAAATTTGAGCTCAGGTTGGGCCACTCAATGACTTAGTGAGACCTATTTCAAATTAAAAAATAAAAAAGGCCGGGATATAGCTCAGTGTAAAGCCCTAGGTCCCATCCCCAGCGCTGAAAACTAAACTAAACCAAAGCAAACCAAACCAAACCAATGTGGCACACTGAGCCTTACCCAAGTGTGCATGCTCTAGTTGTAAAGTTTTTCTGTCACTGTCTCTGTGTCTTGCTGGGAAGTTCCTCCATTCAGAAATTTCAAGTGAATCTCCTGCCACCCACAGACTCTTACGATCCTTATCTAAATTGGGGAAAGCACCCCAGTGACTGAGTTTCAGGGCTTTTAAAACACAGGTCCAGTGGGGTGGGGTTGCACTGCCAGCCTCTTTCCTTGTGGCCCTCCTAGCTGCCTCTTGCATGCACATGGGGCTGACTGGTGTGGATGCAGCACCAGTGCCGTGGGACTGGCTAGGAGCCTTGTAAGCTCAGTGCCAAGTGGCATATAGAATCATGGGGATGGAGAGGGGAAAAAGTCACTTTCTGGGGGCTCTGAGGGGAGGAACGAGGCATTTAATAACTTAGGCACAGGCCAACAGGTTCCCCCAGTGCCAACAGCAGAGTGGCCCTCTGCTGGGACCCCTGACCAGGGCAGTCTCAGTGTGTGACTGTGTGCCAGAGAGCCTGGCATGAGAAGCAGGAACAGCCACTGCCCTGGGGACTCAGGCCACGTTCACAGTGCAACTTGCAGGGGTGGCGCACAGCTCCGTGAGGTGGCCCTGTGTGCAGCCATGTGTGCAGCCATCTTCCCTTTCCTGGTAGGACTGGCCAGCTTCTCGCTAAGCATGAGCTCCCGGTGGAGGTGGGCGCCGTGCCAATCTCCTCCCTAGACATCGCAGGAAGAGGGGGAGCCCAGGGGCGCCTGCTGATGGATGGGGCCATGGAGGGCTCTGTGAGACTCAGGTCCTGCTCCGCCTGATGCTCACAGCACTTTTCAGATGTGGAGAGGGAGGAACAGAAAGGTTGGCGAGCTGGCCAGGGTCACGCAGCCCCTTGGTGGTCTGGCTGGGATTTGAATTCCCTCATCTGTCTGACATCTGCCCCAACCAGGTTGTGTGGGCCAGTTTAGATTTATTTTTAAATTTCACATGTCCTCCAATTTGTCAGTGGAGGAAGGAATGATTCAGTTAATAAATCTCCTTTTAAGGGTCAATGGGTGCTTAAACAGCAGCAGTGCATTGTTGTGTAGGTCTGCAGGCGCCAAGCCAGAGACAGGGGTGGCAGAGGGCTGATGCCTTTTCCTGGGCTTGGAGGTGGCGGGCCTGTGGCTATGTGCTCCTGTGGTCCTTCTTCCTTGTTAGCCTGATCGCCTGTCCTGATAAAGACTGAAGCCAGGCTGGATTCAGAGCAGCCCTAGGGCTGAGGACTTGGGCTTGTGAGTTTGCATGGGAGGGACATAGTCAGCTCCTAGCCAACTCTGCGGGAGACATCCCCGCCCTCCTGCTCCTCTCCAAATTCTTCCTGCCCCTGCTTTGTCCCCAGTGGTAATCAGATGCCCAGGGCAACTATGAACTCGTCTTGCGGATCTGAAGAGCTGTCCATGCTCAAAAGCTGAGGCGCAGACGACGAGTCTCCTTATTTTCCTCTGATGGATCTTACTTGTAAACTGGATTGAGTTTCAATCACAAGTCAAAAAATGCGTTCTCTCCCTTCCCTCTGCGCCCTTCTGAGAACGTCTGAGCAATCGTTTTATCTAAATCATTTTTTTTTTTTTCCTAAGAAAGAACTTTGCTTAATTGGGCTTCATTGCTGTTCTTCCCTTAACAACCCAGCGTCTGCATTCCTGTTGGAATTGAAAGCCCCAATCAGTTCAGATAAATCAGCTTCCTTTTAAATGATGATCTTGGTGGAAATAATGATCTAACTTACTTTTGTTAATTACTTTTAGGTGGATGAGACATCCTGGCTTTGCAGTCTCTGCTTTCCTCAGAAGTATTTAAGCCCTCAAATCTATTTAAACCTTTTCTTTTACTCAAATTAAGATGCTGAAAAATTCTACTATTAGAAATAATCTGATGTTTTTTTTTTTTTCAAAGTTCAGCTTCGTGGCTGTGTAATTTTAAATAATTTGAACTGAAAATGAATCCATCATATCCCATATAGTGGCACCAAATTACCATTTCTCCTTCAAAATTTTCTCATGTAATTGGTGTGTTGACTTAGCAAATAAATAGAAGAGAGGTAATGAGCACCACAATCAATCAGATAGAATTGCAAAAATAAACTGAATTGTGCACCCTCCTGTGTTAGCAGGTCTTCTTTGCTGTGACAAAAATACCCTTGAGGTAATAAGTCTAAAAGGAAGAAAGGTTTACTTGGCTCACAGTTTCAGACATCTCAGCGTATGGTCACTTGGTGCTGGAGCTTTGGGTCTCTGGCAAGACAGTGCATCGTGTTGGGAGCTGGTGGTGGAAGAAGCCCGTTCATTGGATGGTGTCCAGGAAACAAGAAGAGGGACAGGAAGGAACTGAAGTTACAATGTCCCTTCAATGGTGCATCCCCAGGGACCTAGCTTCTTCCCTCTAGGTGTACTCCTGGAAGTTCCCACCACCAATAGTGCCATGGGTTGGTGCCAAGCCTCGAACCCGTTGGTCTTTGAGAAGCATTCAGAGTCCATATGATAGCGCAGACATAGGAGCTGTGACCAAACAGTACAGCAAGTCCCTCCACACAATTAGCCCGTCGGTCATGCCACTTTCTGAAGCAGTTATGGAAGTCCTCCGCTGTGAGTGCCTTTTTAGTCACCTTGATGAGTCAGTTGCCTCAACTGATTCAAACAATTTGCTGTATATATATCAATCACACCTTGTATAAGGATTATATGCCTTTTAGCCATGGCAAGAGTGACTGGTGTGTGTGCCCCCAAAGGGCCAGCAGCCTAATGAATCAGGGGCCCCCAAAGCTGAGGCCATGGAATGGGAGACCTGGGCTGTGCAGCAGGGGCAAAGCTTTATCTGTACTTACAGTCTCTCCCTGTCACTCTCGTCAGCACCAGCGCTTGGCCTCCTGTAAGATCAATGGAGACATCAGATTCTCATAGGAGTGCAAGCCCTACTGTGCGCTGTACATGCAGGCAGTCTGGGCTGTGTGCTTCTTGTGGAAATTTAATGTCATATTAATAGAAATAAAGTGCACACTATAATAATAATAATGGTGAAAATAAAATTACAATCAATGTAATCTTGAATCATTCTGAACTCCCCCATCCAATCTCCCCCGTTCATGGAAAAAATATCTTCCGCAAAACCAGTCCCTGTTGCCAAGAAGTTAGAGGTTGCTGTTATAAATAACAATGATATTAGGAAGGGGAGAATTAATATCTCAAAAGAGAAGTACATAAAACTTGCGAAAAGTAGTTAAAGAAGTACTTAGGTGTATTCTTATGGTCTTGGATATTATCAGGGTTCTGCTGTCTCCAGAGAAGAACTCTTTACACATGGGGGAGGGGAGGAGGGAGGGAAGGAGAGAGAGGAGGGGAGGAGAGGGGAGGAGAGGAGGAGAGGAGGGATTGCAGCTCCATGTTGGAGCTAGGCACTTTAGGGATGGAGGACTAAGAACTGAGAACAGCTCTACCATGTGTATCTGG
The DNA here is from genome assembly GCA_002564305.1 of Octomys mimax. Lineage (NCBI taxonomy): Eukaryota > Metazoa > Chordata > Mammalia > Rodentia > Octodontidae > Octomys > Octomys mimax. Next base: position 15,433 of record NDGM011196217.1, read on the forward strand.
GATCCCACGGGGACTCTTTGTACCTCATACTCAGGGACTGTACTAAGTGTGGTGCCCTCTGACCAGTTAGTCCAGAGCCAAGTCAGACCATGCATAACAGAGCCTTGTGGCTCTGTGTGGACGACAAATTATGGCTGATGCTGTATGTCATCTGCATGAACTGTGAGGGGATTAACTTTCCTTCTAAAGATGCTGTCTAGTTCCCAAGTCCCTATTGTGGAGCAAAGGAAAGTATAGGAGCCATGGGAAGTAGTGAGGAGGGAGAGGAAACCGAGGTATTGCATGAGAAACTGTTGTTCTTCATTCTCTGCTTAGACCACACTGGTCGTGCAAATCTTGAGCAATAACGCTAGGGCAGTCATCCCTAGTCCCTGATCCTGGAATGTGCTCCCTCTGTACCTGCTCTTCAGGCTTACTGGGTGGCATGTTACATCCAACACCCCAAAGGCGAAATGCCAATTGGTGGAATGGGCACATGAAGTGAGCAGAGTGGCCCTGGTCCTGCTGTGGTCCCGCTCAGCTATGCCTGGGGAGCCGTGTTGACACTTCTGGTGGTGCCATGCCATCGGTGCATCTCTAGGACTTGGGCTACAAATCTGCAGAGGATGCTGACTGCTCCACCAGACCCAAAGCTGCTGCCCAGGGAGGACTGTGAGGGGCCATCTGTATCCTGGAAATCTCAGGACGGAACATGATAGAAAATACTCTCAGGAGTTGGCCTAGGCGAGGACCAGTGCTGTGGCTGCCCTAAGTGTTCATGAAGATTCTCTTGACCTAGTTGCCTGTCCTGTCCTGGCAATGGTTGTCCTGACCTTGCATTTTTCTGTTCTTTCTTCATCTACCTAAAGTTGTGTTTCCTCAACCCCACCCTAGTGGAAGGACCTGAGCTCCATGTTCAACCCTTGGTTTTCCACAGGAGGTGGCAGAAACAAAGTGATGAGAGGCAGACTTTGGAACCCTTAGGGCATGGCTTACTCCTCGCCCTCCCATCTCACTTTCTAAGTCTTAATCAGAAGAGAGAGGCCAGCGTATGGCGTCACAGGGAGAACTCAGTGATGACCTGTCCTAGACCTGGTACTGCTTCTTGGCGGGAAACGTGATCTCTCCGTGCCTTGGATTCCACAGGGTTCTTGCCAGAGGCCAATGAAGATGACTTTAGCAGCATCAGAGCATCTTCAGGTGGCTGGTGTCACATCCTGGTCTTTGGTCTGCACTGGTTGACACCACTGCCTTTGTGGACCAGCGTTTCCCAGAGATGAGCCACTTCTTACTAGCTGTTCTATCCTGATGAAGGACGTTGGCTGTCACTCAAATCCAGGCAGGACCCTGGAGGGGCAGCCCCTGACTCTCACTACTTAGCTTTAATTGTTGGAGGGGAGAGACAACCAGGGAGACAAGCTGCATGGATAAAGAAATTGTTTCAGTGAGGAACACCTTGAAATGGAAGGCTTTTGGTTTACTGGTATTTAATGGCCAAATGCAGTTTTCAGTAGTTTTGGGTGTTTTTTTTCTTCATCTATTATGAAACAGATGTAGATGGTGACACCTGACATTTCAGAGGGGGAGGCTGGGGTGGTGAAGTTTTTTTCCCCTGGAAAGGTCATACTGGCATCTAGAGGTTGTCTGTGACAAATGACTAGCCAGCTTCCAACACTGTGACCACAGATGCTTGGAGAGGCTGCATCTGTATTTAGAACAATGTAAAGAAGAAGAAAGAAAGCTCAGCTGGTCATTGTATATGTCAGAATTGGCCCTAATGGGGTGATGAGGAGGACCACAGGATGTGGACGACCAACGCAGCCAGTGGAATTCCTCATGGCTTTCCGCGCTCCGTGCACAGTAATAGTTTTTCATCTAAGTCTCTGGGCTTCTGGTATATATAATCCATCACATGCGGCTATTCCTAGCTGCTTTCATGTTTCCTACCTTCTAGAATTAGAGCTGCTTGATCTTCTTTTTCTCTTCCATTCTTTATACCCAGGAGTTGGTTTTAGAGCATGGTAGGTCCCAGCTGCATCCTTTCTGAATGGAACATTCAGTGTCCAGTGAGGGGAAATCGCACTTCCCCTAGAGGAGCCTTTCTTTTGAAGAGCCAGAGTTTGGCCGGATGTAGTGCCCAGAGGAGAGCCATTTCTTGGGTTGGATGCTGGGGTGGTCCTTTAGGACCAGCTCAGCAATAGGATGGCACACAGTTGCGCTGGCATTTCCACCTAGCAGTGAAGGGCTAAGCCTCTGCATATTAGCTGTTTGGAAGCTTTTAGCTCAAGAACTTCAAGGCTGATTGAATATCTGAAATTCCTTTTCTAGTCCTACTTCAGTTGGCAAGCTAGGCAAGCTAAGGAGGGCATGAGGATGCCACATGGTACACGTGTGCCAAGTGCTTTCTTCACAGAGGACTTGGCACGGAAGTGTGCTGCTCGGCCTGACACCTGTCACATGCACATAATCTGATTATTGTTTCATGCCAGAGAAGGTGTTCAGAGACATCTTGCTCGAGATCAGGGATGGATTTGGAAGTCTGACCTGCCAGGTTCCTATTTCACTTCTCTAGCTCTGTCCTTGGAAAGCTTGCTTTACTCTGTGAGCTCTTTTCTAGCCAGTGTCCCTTGGTCGCAGGTAAAATCTACACTTAATTTTGTGGTACACAGAAAGTGCCCAGGACGGAAACATCCCAGTAGATAAGATGTATCATTTGTGTTATTGCTATTATCATTGTTAATGTTCTATTTTACAGCAGGGCGAGGGCTTTGTTGTGTTCAATTTTGCCATCACACAAATATTCATGGTGAGTGATTAAAAAATAATAATCATGTCCACAAGGCCCTGGCCCCATCTGGATTAATTCTTTCCCTTCCATTTGAAGCCTGGAAGGGTTCTTGGAAAGGGGTCAAGATGGTGACCGTCAAAGCTATGATACAGGGAGCAGTTAGTCTCAGGTACTTACTGTGTGTCAACTTCACAGAGATGACCCTGAAGTAGCCTCGCTTTCACTCTGAGTGTTGGGCCCTTGTCTCATCTTTTGCTAACAGGTGGGGGACAGATGCACACAGAAGTGCGATAACTTTTTCAAACTTAGCTAAGAAAACACAGGCCATTTCTGGAATTAGAGAACCCTTCAAGAGCGCCATGGTAAAAGCATGCCCTCTACTGCCCTCTAGGGGCAGGAATTTTAATCAGCATCCCTAGTTGGGTGATTTCTTTTTAAAATAATTTTATTGAGACACAAATAGCAATGAGACAGTTTCAAAACCTAGCACAGTTTTAATAATTAATACATGGTATATTGTTGTCTTAGTGGTTATTCATTGTTTAAGATGCAGACATGATATCCTGTCCACAAACACTATTAGAACAAATCTGTCTTCATTGAATTAAGAAAATGCAGCTGTATGTCTATCCTATTTTTAATATACAGATACAAAGTGGTCATTCATTTTATCCCCCTTTTTGTTTAGTTTTGTCAGAGAAGGGTATTCCATTGTCATTTAGATATTGTAGGTGCCTGAATTCAGCAAAATATTCTAATATAGTCCAGTAGTCCATAAAAATAGTGGGTTTTACGTAAGATTGGCAATGTCAGAAGTTGTTGACTTGAGCCTTTTACAGCTCAGCATATTAATATG